>VXBC01008935.1:421724-485002 GCA_013399945.1 Ploceus nigricollis | reverse complement strand
AAAAAAAAAAAAAGAAGAGAAGCACTAATCAGAATCAGCCAGTTCTCACAGGCTCCCACTGCGTAGGCTGAATAATTGTCTCATCATGATAACAGCCTTTGTGATAACCATGATCTCACCAGTGCACTCAAAGATCCAAAATGCTGCTGGTACTCTCACACCCACAACAGGGCACACTCGCTCTTTGCACTTGAAGAAAATCCTACTCTGCAGCTCCAGCCCTGGGCTGTTAATGCAGGCAGGGTGTAATCTTATTGTTTTCTATGCCTTTGCTTTCAAGCCACTAAACCTATAGATTTCCTTTGCAGACAGACTAGCACAGACAGGAGTTCCTATTGTTATGAAGACATCTCCCATTCTGCCATTAATTCAAAACAAAGAGTAGAGTTAGCAGCAGTAATAAAAACTAGCAGTATGCACCTGATAAATAAAATAAAAATTGAGATGCAATTTTATGTTCTGTAGCTCATATTCTCCATTTAATTTCTGCTTCACAAAGGTAGCAGGTTACAGTCTGTTTTGCACTGAGACCAGGGCATAAAACATGCCTTTTGCCACCACTTCCCCTTCCCTCCTCCCTTACTGGAGGCCTGGCGCCATCTGTTTTTAAGCATAGTTATATCGTTTTCTCTGAGTTAACAAAGCACTGAAAATTAGCACCAGCCACAGGTCTGGTTAAGCATGTAAGCTCTGGTAAAAAGGAAGGGAACATTCATCAGTGTTCCACCAACAACACCCATGGCCACTCCCAAGGTAATAAAAAAAGAGAACATCAGATGAGAGATTTCCATTCCTGATGGACAGGCAGAAGAGCACCCTCGCTGCAGTGTGTTCTCCGTGAGCTGTCACTGTCTCTTCTGGAAGGGCAGAAACTTCTGCCCCCATGCCATGGGTATTACAAGCAGCCCACCCACAGAACTGAAGCATCTCTCTATTTGCCTTAGTGAGATATTAATACATTCTGTGGTGAAGTGACTGGGTTCACATACAAGGATAGGTCAAGGGAAAGAGAAACACTTGCAACAACTTAGAAGTGCCAGCCAAGATTTATCATCAGTACAAACTAGTGTCAGGGAAGGCTGTGGACTGCTTCCAGCTGGATTTCCACCCTACAGACTCCTCCAGTCTCATTTCCACCTGTTTTAAGCACCAGACACACAGTGTCACCCTCCAAAACGTCACAAAAGTATGTCTATCCTTTTTAGTTTCTACAGCAGATGAGGTCTCAGCAGCCCAGCCCCAGAGCAGAAGAGAACAGCTGCCACAGCAGCAGCGTGTGCCAGTTCCTGGAATGCTGCTGGAGCCAGCTCCGGGCCAGCCCGACCTCCCTGACAAAGCCTGGCTACTGCTGCACATGGGGAAAAAGAAAAGCTCTCTGGCAGTTCGTTGTTGTGCTGCCTGGAGTAGGGGCTGTCCTGCCAGGACATGAAAGATATGAGTAGAAACCTCTCTGAAGGACACACTTCCATTCCTAAGGAAGATAAATCATTGTGCCATGAGTGCTGTGCTCAGTGCGATGTGCAAGTGAATTTATTCCACCTGTACCACAGGTAAGCTGTCTGAAATCCTGCATAAAGTCTCACATTTAACCAAGCTGCTCCCTGAAAAGCAGAGCTGGTTAAGTCTGATTTTCCATATCCCTGTGGGTGATGAGTCTTCACAGCACTCACTGCACACCAGCTTTGGGTCCCCACTGCTTCTTTCAGGCTCCTGCCCCAGCTCCCCTGCCAGCCCCTTCCAGCCCTTCCCTGGTCCTTGCCCACATCCCTGAACCACCACAGCATCCTGTCCTCTGACACATTCCCTATGGCTCTCAAAATGTCTTTTATGATTGCACAGTCTTACATTTCCTCAGGAAACTAGAGTGAAATTGCACAGACACACTAACTGAAAAGCAGAAGCGCAGTGGAAGACTGTAGGTATTTTGCTATAAAAGGTAGGGAGAACAAGTGTTTCTCTGCACTTCAATATCTCCTCACCACAAAGCACAATGACAGCAACATCAGAGAGACTTTGTGGAATAATGGCTCCCTGCACTTTTAAAATTTTACTTAAAATTAATTAGCCCAGTAATAGGTAAACAGGAAGATGAATTTTCGATTTTGTGCTTGGGTAATCTTCAAGGCATCTAGAAAAGACCACAGTGAGTAAGGCTGAAGCCCTCCCTCAATATTCTCCTTCAGTTGGCAGATTTTTGGACAGATCTTTATTCTCTCAGTGGGACAACTTCTAGTACTTGAGGATTTTAAAAATCAAAAAAACTTACATGATGACAAAACTGCAAAGGCCCAAAGGGGATTTTGAAGTCAAAACCTATGGAGATTCAGAATAATGCAATCTGTCTTGTACAGGAAAAACCCAATTTACTGATACAGTCAATATTACCAGATAATACAAAGAACCTGATAAGCAAAATTAAGTCTACCTACAAAGGGCACTCCCTCCATGTTCTACTGCTCTCCAAATGGAAGTTGTGGAAACAGAGATAATTACTGCCTTAAAGTACATCAGCAAATAGTGCAACAAATTAAGTCAAATGAAGCAAGGAGTTATCAACCAGAACTGGCAAGACATCTCTGCCTGCCTGACCCACAAGAGGAAAATAATAATAGAAGAAAAGAAGTTCCAATTACAACTTGTATTGAAAGAAAGAGAGAAGGAGAGCGAGAAGGAGAGTGAAAGAGAGGAAGAGAGGAAGAGAGAAAGAGAGAAATAAGGGAGAAAGAGAGAAATAAGGGAGAAAGAGAAATAAGGGAGAAAGAGAAATAAGGGAGAAAGAGAGAAATAAGGGAGAGAGAGAAAGAGCGTAAGAAAATATATATACCAGAGACCCCATTCTGAAAAGGTCTCCTATTTAAAGAATCTTTAAAGCTGCACAGTGGGGTACTGAGTAAGTTTCTATTTTTTTTCCTTTTTTAAGCTCCAAGCACAAATCAGAGATGTTCTTCACCTTTATTATCAAGTCTGCTGAGGAAAACATCAGATTCATAGACCCAGATGAGGTGAGTAGGCCCCCAAGCATATTGATCAGATTATTGAACTTAGCTGGTTTTAAAATTATAGATGAGGACACAGGTTATTACTACAGCAATCTGACCCAGCAGCATAAACCTAAAATTCTCCAGAACTTTCATTTCCAAAGCACCAAAATACTTCTGTTTCTTTCATATTTCTTAGCACTGAAAATAATTTGCTAGGGAAAAACATATTTCCCAAAGCCATGCTTCTCTGGACAGTTTTTATAACCTTATGCAAAAATCTGCAGACCAAAAGAATTGGGGTTTCGGAGAACTATTTAAAAATTTGGACAATTAACATTATCAACATCACAAAAAAAGAAATTAGCTGAATTATATCCTTTTTACAACAAATGGTTTTGATGAATAGCAAATTCTGAGGCCTGGCAATCTCTTTGTGCATAAACTAGAACCTTAAATCNAAGTTCCAATTACAACTTGTATTGAAAGAAAGAGAGAAGGAGAGCGAGAAGGAGAGTGAAAGAGAGGAAGAGAGGAAGAGAGAAAGAGAGAAATAAGGGAGAAAGAGAGAAATAAGGGAGAAAGAGAAATAAGGGAGAAAGAGAAATAAGGGAGAAAGAGAGAAATAAGGGAGAGAGAGAAAGAGCGAAAGAAAATATATATACCAGAGACCCCATTCTGAAAAGGTCTCCTATTTAAAGAATCTTTAAAGCTGCACAGTGGGGTACTGAGTAAGTTTCTATTTTTTTTCCTTTTTTAAGCTCCAAGCACAAATCAGAGATGTTCTTCACCTTTATTATCAAGTCTGCTGAGGAAAACATCAGATTCATAGACCCAGATGAGGTGAGTAGGCCCCCAAGCATATTGATCAGATTATTGAACTTAGCTGGTTTTAAAATTATAGATGAGGACACAGGTTATTACTACAGCAATCTGACCCAGCAGCATAAACCTAAAATTCTCCAGAACTTTCATTTCCAAAGCACCAAAATACTTCTGTTTCTTTCATATTTCTTAGCACTGAAAATAATTTGCTAGGGAAAAACATATTTCCCAAAGCCATGCTTCTCTGGGCAGTTTTTATAACCTTATGCAAAAATCTGCAGACCAAAAGAATTGGGGTTTCGGAGAACTATTTAAAAATTTGGACAATTAACATTATCAACATCACAAATAAAAAAGAAGTTAGCTGAATTTTATCCTTTTTACAACAGATGGTTTTGATGAACAGCAAATTTTGAGGCCTGGCTATCTCTTTGAGCATAAAGTAGACCCTTAAATCAAGGGAGAGCAAGAAATAGCAAGATAGCACTTTTGTCCAAAATTCCTTTCCAAGAAAGGAAATAGGAGCCATGTTCACATGGTTTAAATTCCATCTACATGCCTGTACCTAGTGTGTCCTTCCCTTCAGAGAGGCCTGGCCAGGAGACCACACTATGTTCAGGAGCCTGAAAAAGAATTTTGCCTCTCTGAAAATTACCTTTGGTCCATTTCTATTTAACCTGAAGTGTATAAGCTACAATAAAGGCAAAAAAAAAAAAAGCTGGGTTGGGATTTTAGTTTTACTGGAGAGGATCCAGCAAGACCAGGGTTGAAGAACAGGAAGCCACAAAAGACAAACCTGAGCACACTTGCTGCCACCTGGCAGGTCTAAGATTAGGACCAGAGGTATTAAAAACTTTTCTAGGATCCTGTGGGAGTCTTGCAGGAAAAATGGAGAAGGACCACCATGGGCATAAGAAAGCAGGTACTCCTTTTTTACTCTCCTTTTGTCTAGAAGGGATGGCAGCCTCCAGCACTCTGCAGGGAAAGGAAGCCTGAGGCTGGTGCAGGGCTTTGGCTCAGGTGCCTGAGAAGCACTTTCAAGGTCTGTGGTTGTGAAGGGTTGAGTGAACTGACACCTGGTGGCTCCAAAGTGACAGATGTGACTATACAGAGATAAGCAGGTGATAAGGCTGGAAGCAGGAGCTGCTGCTGGAAGCACAGACACTTTCTGCATTCACAGCCATACAGCAGAAAGCTCCACAATTCAACTGTACCTTGCACATGGAAATGCTGTTTCCTTTAAACTGTGTAAAACCAGTGATTCGTTCCTGCTCATTTTCTCCACATCAGGCACAATTTTATTCACCTTTATTGTACTCCCTTTAATCATTCCTCTTCAAGCTGTACAGATCTATTCCATTTAATTTCCCCTCACACAAGAAGTGATTCTTTTGCTACTCTTTAGACCTATTCTCATTTTACATTCTTTTAGTAAGTAGGACATGGGGTAGTGGAGAAACAGAAGCTCTTCTCAATTCAAGAGTCAACAAAGGAATATAACTTTGTTTTGTCTTCTTCCAAACTATTCCCAGTGTTATTTACCCACCTTTCTGATCATACTACTGGACACATTAAGGAACTACCTGCATGTTCTAAACTGTTGTTACTAAACAAAGAAGTAAAGAAATCCAGAACACCAAGGCTCTGTTCAAATACTGAAATGTACCAGATGAAGGAAAGCAGGTGTTAATCTTTCCCAGTTTGCCTTTCAGGAAAGAAGAGTTATATATGTTTACACTTCATCTGCTTTATCCAATTCTGATTTAACTGACTGATTTCCCTCTTTTCCCCAAGATTATTTCCCCAAGGTATTTCTCAGTAGCAACTTCACAAAGGATTTGAAATCACTGGAAATCCTTAAATGCTTTTATGGACAAAGGACACAATTCTGATCTCACTCCATGGGTGCACAAATCAGGAGTCATTCTACTGAGCCAAATGAAGCAATAGCTGAGCAACTGATAAAAAGTAAAGCAAGGCAAGCCTAAAAGCATGTTCCCAGAAAAGCCACCAAGTCAAGAAAGCCATTTGCAAATGGCATTACAGAAGAAAGGATGAGCAACAGACAAATGAATGCTCATTTATTTCAGGACAAAACTGAGTTAGAGTTTCTGGAAATGACGTAACAGGAGCTAGTAACAGCTTGGCAGAGGCAAGAGCAACAAGATATTCCCTCATCCAGGGGTCTGGCAGCATCCCAGTAAGGGGCTGAAACTTGCCTGTATTGTTAAAACCATCAGTTAAATACAACCCAGCTGGAAAGTCACCTTAAAGTTTAAAAGCCTTTCCCAATGATCTGCTGAAAGAGGCAGCAGGCAACATGTCTAAAAGAAAGGAAATTTAAGCATTTCCAAAGGTAAAGTGATAAATTTTGGCCCCTATTCCACAAACAATCTCCTTGCTTCACAATGATCTGATTTCTGGATGATTGAGCATAAAATCATTCAGAGCTGCTTCCAGAGACTTATGGTAAGGTGCTGCAGTTTTTTTGTAATGACCAGCCATTCTCTTGAAGTTTGAGACTTGTCTTTTCCTAATCGCAAAAACTACCTGACACCAATACCAATTAAAAAAAACCCAAATCAACAAAAAACAAGTGTGGAAACAGAAGTGGACTGAGACTAATTATTAGAAAAACATAGCACAGCATAACTGAGTAGATTACTGCTGAGATTACACCTTAGGTCTTCCCTCAGGTGCAAAAGAGAACCTTGCAATTCCTCTCCAATCTGTTTAAACCCCTGTGCTTCACTTCAGCCTTCTCCAGTATGAATCCTTCCCACAAGCCTAACTTCAGCCATCATGGGTCACAAGACACAGCAAACTTCAGCTCTGTGTTTGGAATTAATAAATCCAACTCAGGATTTATTTGCTTCATCAAAGCAAGAAATAAAGTTCTTTTCATCACTGGGATTTCAAACTCTTTTCATAAAAGAGCACTGTAGCAATAAGTGAATAAATCCAGTTCTCTCCAGCTCAAATTTCAAGACAATATATTTGGTTGGGTTTTTTGCTTTATTATTAAAACAAACTCACCCAACTTGGATGAGCAACAGTTTCACGTTTTACTCATATTTTAAATCTTTCTCAAGGAAGTTGTGAATAACTCAAAGCATCATTTATCATCCTCTTTTTGGCAGGGGATAAAGTTATAGCACAAGCACAAATCCATGCAGACAACACATTAACAAATGCAGGCAGCCCAGTGACTACCACTGTGTTTTATGCATATGATAATGGGAAAGGCTGACTTCACCCTGTCCTATGGAGTATTTGAATTTTCAGGTCACCTGTTCACCATGCAGATGATAATACAGCTCCTAGGATCAGAAGGAAAGCACTGGGCCCCTTGAAGTAAGTAAATGAATAAATAAAAAAAAAGTGAGGCAAAAGTCTTCAAAAGAAAAGGTCTTCAGTCAAGAATATCCTGAATGCTTCTGCAAAACCATTGCAAGAGCAGAGACTGGATTTCAACAAAGCCACCCAAGACCTGGCCCCAAGCAGAACATTTCCTCCCCTTTTGGATCACGCTGCTTTTAGGACATGCTGTTCACACTGGCAACTGCACAGGGTTGTGTCATAGCTGGCACAGAGGAAGCCATGGGCAAACAGTCAAGGCCATGCAAGAAGAGGCAGCAAAGGGAGTCAAGCATGTCAAAATACACCTCAGGGGCACACTCCCTGAACAACAACATCAACAAATACTTCTAGTTGGCACTGTAAATTAACCAAAAGTAAGGAATGCCACCCAGTTTAGGAGCAAAGCTCATTAAAAAAAATCCCAACAAAACCAAGCTGGTTTTACCACAGTCTTCAAAAAGCTCTACAAAGGATATGGTGAAGTTACACATCGTACCAACCACCTCCTGTCAATACAGATTTTAAGATACCTGTGAAAAATGACTTCTCACTTTGATGGTTCACATTGTTGTGACATCTGGCTGGAAGGGCTAGAGTTAAGTGTCTGTTGCTATTTTCATTAAAGACTATTTTATGCCTCAGTTGCTGGAATAAATGATTTTACTTTAAAACTAGACTTGGCAGGCAAATGCTGTAGCCAAACGTGGTTTAATAGATTTGTCAAAGTGAAAAACATCTAACAAATAAAAAAGAAATGTAAGGAAGCTTACACAGTATCTGACACCTGACACTAACCTGATCCACAAAGTTGACATTTAATCCACCTATCACCTATTTAGAGAGACACAAACTGGTATTTATTAACCAGCTATGTTATCCATCAGCAGTCTACTGATTTTTCCTTAAAATTATGAACATTCTGGCAAGTTTAGAAATCAGCATTCTTCTTCATGTAGTATGTGCAATCATTACATCCTTTCAACAGGATGCCCACAGGCTTTGGGATCACTAAGATTTCATCTCCCCAAACCTGCAACTCCAGCACTTCAAAGACTTAAAAACTTGCTGCCATTGAATGGCCTATGGAGCACACCACCCTCTTGCTGCTCCCCTGCAGCTCCAAGAAAGGGTGTGGAAAAGCTTCCCTACAGCACACATATCCCTGTCCAACCCATACAAATCCTCTTCTTGTTGCAGGGGACAGCTGCAAGCTCAGCTGCTTGGAGGAATTGAGATAAATGCAAGTTGCTGAGAGCGAGGCAGTGCCTGTGAGCACCCCAGAGGGGAACTCTTGCAAGACTCAGCAGGACCTGCTGCTGTAGGACAGCTGGATCTGACAGCTCAGCAATGGAGGCAGCAGCCTGGAAGCTGAGAGCAGGGACCATTCACACCAACATCACCCACGGCTGTGCTTCTCTTTGAATCAAAGCTGCTGGAGAGAGCAATTCCAGCCACTAATAAATGGGATTCCCTTTCTCCATATCCAGGTTAGACAGAATTCAATGCCCCTTAGACCCAGCGGAGGCCCAAAAAGGGACAGAGGTGCTGCAAGTCTGAGAGCACCTGTAACCTGGATTTCTAACTATTCAGGAATTCTTCTCCTTTTCACCATTCCTAGTACCACAGGACTCCTCCTCCACCTGTAAACAGTCTCAAGGATCAAACCTTGTTTTCCTGAAGACCAAAGAGGTACAGACAGTGAAGAAAAGAATTTGTCTCCTTCCTTCTAGTGAAAGCTAAAGCATAATCACCAGCCATGAGACATGCATGGATCTGTCAGGAGAGCTGCACTAAGGATCAGTAAACCAGTGCAGCACAATTACAGCAGCCAGAACCGGGCATGGGACAACCAGAGCACCAATGAAAAATGTTGGCTGACTTCACTGGAATCACATGAGAAAGCCAGAATCAGCTGAAGCAGCCACAGGACCATTCCTGGGTGTAGAAGAACAAGAGAAAGCAGAGGGGTTTACATCTATCCATTCCTTCCACCCCAGAACAGCAATGCTTGCAAACTAAGTTGTAAACACATGGAGTGATCAATAGTGTTTCCCCACAAGTGGAAGTTGCAGTCAACAGAAATTAGCAAAGTTATTCCCTATGAAATTTTTCACACCCATCTTGGTATCAGGGAATTTGATGAATATTTTGAAAATTAATATTTTTGATGAACATTAAAAGAAATCAATTAAAAATATTACCAACACAAATATTTACTGATTAAAGTTCTGACACACAGAGTATGCAAGAGTGAGAAAAGTGAAATTAGACAGTAACTACTCAAAGTCCCATCAGGTGCCTGAAGTTTAATTCTTAACTGTAAGCTTTTCTCCCAAAGGCATAGAAGAGAAATCCATCTCAGAGATCACAGAGCCTTTTGAGTTGATGTATTTAACTGCATGACAAGCATTAATAGGAGTTACCCAGATAAATGCCAGCATATCTACCTTCAAAATATATTACTTAACCTGGCTGAACCCACAATCTATTTTTTTTTGTGTGTTGAATTGCCAATGAACTGATATGAGTTTTAGATAAAATTTTTATGCAGCATGATATACAGAGACATGACTTTGGTGCACTACCATCTTGTGGACTATCTAGGAAAAACAGTAAGTGGAGTTTTATATATATTCAGCCAGAGTCTGTACACTAGTCTGTGAAAAGAGCCCCAAAACTGCATGGGGCAAATATTGCATAGAACAAGGAATGGTTCTTTGTTTCCTTAGGGCTTGGCAGATTGTATCAAACTTCTTTTTGGCAGCTAAACACCAACGTGTGGTGTCACAAGCCTTTCCTGGGGGAAGGCTCTCACCACAACTGCAAGCTTACACAGAGCAGCTGCAGAAGACAAAGTTAAATACTGTGCTGGCTCCAATCCTCTGCTGCACAATTGCAGGCTCTCACCTGCACAGGTGAGGGAGTTTCCCCTGCAGATGCAGATGCACTTTGTGGACTGAAGAATAAAACCATAGCCTGGTACTCAGTGCCAGTGTTGGGAGTTTGCTTAGGTTGGTTAAGTTAGCAATGTTTTACCGCACATTCTTGTGTAGAAACATGTGAATGTATACATGTTATGTTTGTGAAAACGCACTTTAAGATGTTATTTACATGTGTATATATATACAAATGTTGTGTGTCTGTAAACACACATATATTGTAAACACTTAAAATATGATAAGTTGCCTTCTGGAACTCATTATTGTGGGTGTTATTCTCTGCAATACAGTCAAACCTCCATGATGATTCATTCTTCTGCATCTCTCTCTCATAAGATATTTCTTGTGAGCATCCAGAAATATGCTAACAAATTTTAAACTGTGAAGAATGACATGATCTAAGAACTTAACTCAGTGTAATGAAATAAGTATATAAAGAACAAACCCACATCAGACTTTCGGTTTATTGCCTGGTTATATTCACTACCAAGAGCCTGCTCCCAACTCAGTAGCCTTAACAACCAGCATCACATGCAGGGATATAACAGAGACAACACCACTTCTTTCCCCAGTATAAAGGTGATACCCTAATCCTTTATTCCTTCATGATAATTCCCTCATCCAAAACTCTCTCACCATTCCAAGTATCCCTGTTGAGAGCGTCATCAATCTTTAAGCAATGCTCTGGCTTCCCTCTCACTTTATTTCTAAAAAGCCCATTGCCAGTGCTCCCTCATCCTACGTGCCACGATCACATTGTTTCCTGGAACCCACAACCACGACCAGCCCTGTTTCAGGGGAAGAAGATATACTTGACCTTGAAAACAAGCAAAACCTTCAAACTGTTGACCTACATAACTTACATTAATTGATAAAGTACAACAGACCTTTCATTGCAAATTTTATAAAACCAGTGATGAGCATACCTTAACCTATACCTCCAGGGACACCCAGAATTGGTGCATACACTAAAAAACAAAACAAAACCCAACCCAAAATGTTCTTCAAAACTCCCATCACCTGTTGCAGCAGCACCAGTTTCCTGTAGCTTTCAGACAGACCCCCTTAAGTCACAACAAATCACTTCAAAGAGAACAAATTCTGATTAGGAGTCCCTAAACAGAAAGGTTTGAGGGGGAGGTGTAACACCACCTCTCTCTGTGAGAAGAGCTCTCCTAGACTTGCATCCCTTCAGATTATCTAAAAAGAAAATCATAGCATAGTTTAGTCAGAAAGAAATGAGCATTAAGCAGAGTTGAAGTTGTCAGAAAAAAAAAAAGTTTAACTATTTTTAAAGAAACAAGATGCTGCATCAACATAATGTGTCCACCAAAAATAAAGAAAAAATTTATTTCAGAGCAAATGCAGTTTGCTCCCAAAATGACATTTAAACCACATTGTAGAAGTGTTTCTCAAGGCCAGGAATTAAAACCATACCTGGCAGCTCTTCCACAGCAAGCAAAAATTCTTCTAGGATTAGCATGGGTAATGAGCTATGTGACAAGTCCTACAACTGATCAAATATATACAAGGGTCACCAGCTGTCACTAAGGTACTGCTGTAGATGATATTTATGGGAGTCAACATTTCTGATCAAGGTACTGCTACAAAGGCTAACAAAAAAGTGTGGCTTTCTGCTTTTACTGATCAGTGCTAAAGACCAGACTGAAATCACAGATCAAAACTTAAACTACCCTGTTGTTTTTTCACTTTATTTGCAGGGAAATATAGCAACAATTCAAAATACAACCACCACCAGCAGAATCAATTCTGCCGCAAGTTAGAAGATGCTTCAATTGTTTAAATTTTTGTGGAAGAGGAAACTTTTAAAAATACTTGAGATATCAATATTGCTAAGAGGAAAAAGTACAGCTCCACTCTGAAAATTTACCCAAGGCAGAAAAAAACAATGGTAGCCAACATACATTAACAGTTGACTAAAGATATTAAAGGGGGGGGTGGGAGGAGCTCAAATCCACCTCTTAATGGACAAGTGCCTACAGCACTTACAGATAAAGACCAGAAAAGATAAACTGCTCTCCAGATTGAAAATCACAGACATGAAGACAACAGAAAGAGCCTGAGTAATCTTGTCAACCTGGTTTCCACCCAAGCTGAAATGAAATTAGAGTTCTTGTTGGCAGTTCTGTACCTGATCCAAAGAGGGATACGGGCCTGTGTGTTAGCAGGGGAAGAGAAATGCTGGGCAGCGCATGGGGGCCTTCACTGCTGCTGGATGTCCTGGATCTGTTCCATGAGTCAGCACAGCAGGACAAGCCAATCCCAAACGCTGGTTTGCTCTTGCCCATATTTACAGCACCACCGACTGAGAATATTTCATGGCATTTCATAAACCCACACCCTTATGGGGGTTTCTATCGCGGATGTGGGCGGGTAAAAAATACCCTCCTTTGAAAGCAGCTTTCACAGCTCAGTCATTAATGCAGAGCTAACAACACCCCTGCTTTATGAAATGGTTTCTGAATTTATAAAAGTGAGGGTTGCTTAAGGGCACCCTGAACTATCCATGACACGAGTTACTGCAGCGGAAGTGATGGCCTGCCCTTTAGCAAACTGTGTTACAGCCAGTGACCAAAATGAGAATGCCCAAGAGAAGGCCCTTCTAATTTCAGAAGCCTGGAGTCACTAAATGTGATTTAGCTGCAGAGATGGTGGGAAACGCCACTAGAATTTATATTTGTATCTAATGAGAAAATTACATGTAAATTTTAGTTTGGGATTTGAACCAGTGTCTTGATCTGATTTCAGATTTTGATGCTGTTCCACTGAGCTCTGTTAATAGAAATGCCCTTGAACAACAGAAACAAGTAACTGAAGTAGAATATATTCATCTCAGTAGTTAATCTAATCCCTTTTATACTGACAGAGCAATTCCAACATGTCCCATAAAGCAGGGAGCCTTGGAATTTTCTTGACAATAAGATTTTTTTGTTAAGAAGAAATATTCCTTCCATGAAAATATTTTATGTGGAAATGCCCATAAACTAAACCACAAGAAGTTCCACCTCAACATGAAGAAGAACTTCTTTCCACTGAGGGTGGCAGAGCACTGGAACGGGCTGCCCAGGAAGGTCATGGAGTCTCCCTCCCTGGGGACATTCCAAACCCACCTGGATACACTCCTGTGTCACCTGCTCAGGTGAGCCTGCCTTGGCAGGCAGGTTGGACTGGATTATCTCCAGAGGTCCCTTCCAACCCTAACTATTCTGTGACTCTGAAAAAAAAAAAAAACCAAAAAAACCCAAAAAAAAACCAAAAAACCCAATCTTTTTCTTGTTTAGGGATTATTTTTTAAGCCCTGCTAAAATCTGCAATATCCTGCTTTTTGCAAAACATAATTGATGAATTAAGCATGTTCACTTAAATATTTTTTAAAGATTTTTTAAAAATTTACTGTATTTTAAATAAATAGAAATTCAACTGGGAGTGAGATCTTCCGTCCCAGAGATTACGGTAAGTATTATCTAATGATATTTACAGCAAAGAAAAATGTCAAGTATAAAAATTCACACGTGTATCCTTTGTGCATCCATACTTAATAGAGGGTATCAGTTCTATGAGCTCCAGAACACAGACATTTGTCACCATTAACTAGAGGCAAATATAGATGTGAAGACATTTAACAGTTTTCAAAGAGCTCAGCTCCTTTGGTGCTCTGGCATTCAAACAAAATGGTTGAAGTTTATATTTAGAGTTGATGCATATTTGTAATTGTTTCTTTTTAGAAATATTTTTAAAACATACCTTTGAGAGTTTAAATACTTGGACTTTTAAGGGGTTTAATCATAAATATATCACAATATCAATATTTAGTTAAGACATCTCGTAATACATTTCCATAATTTTTATGTAATATCTGTCTTTAGAAAGGAAAAAATAACTGCTTGCACTTGACTAGTGCAAGCAACAGTAACTTAATATCGCCCAAAAGAAATGGGCTTGTTAGTAGACAAAAAGAACAACAACAACAACAAAGGAAGTAACTTTCATGTGAAAATAATTTTTATGGTGATATTATCTCTCTGTTGAAAATCACAATTATCCGGCTACTTCAGATCCCAGTCAAATAACAAGCAGGAAGGTCACAGGGAGTGCACGTGGCAAACACATCCTGACATCTGACAGTCCCTCGAGCCAACACAACACAAACCCTCGCTCCCTGGTGGAAACGTGGCTCCCATTTCCCAGGAAAGTCAGCTCGGGGGTGCTGAGGGAGAGGGGTGGTTTCCAGAGGGAAAGCAGTGGCCATGAGCAGGGATGGCAGGGGGTGACACCACTGAATCAGCAGGTGACAAGCAAAAAAACATCAGCACACCATCAGCAGTGCTTCCAAGAAAAATCAAAATCACATGGGGAGTTACAGGAGGGAAGAGTCCAGCTAAAACCTACGTTCCACCTAAACACCTAAAGCCAAAACATTGGCTGATTCAAAGCTGCTTTGAACGGAGTCACCAACAGGGCATGACTCTGCTTTGGGTTTAGCTACATATTTTAACAATATTCTTGTGTATCAACACATGAATTTCAACTTTCCCCCTGTAAGCCCTACCAGCAACTACATTTACCTAATTACTGACTTCTTGGGAGCATTGCAGTGAAACCTTCCCTATGGCAGCATTACAGCAGCAGGCTCCCAGAGAGCATGGTTCAGAGAGGAAACTGCATTTCTAATGCATGCAAATAACCCAAACATGGCTTGTTTCTCTACAGGAAAAATCACTGTTGCTTACAGCACGCTTGACACACTGTCACATTACACCATTCAAACATACAGGGGGTTATTAATGATATTCCTAACAAGAAGTAAGCTCTTTTAAGCAGTAACCAAAAGCATGACATGACACACTGACAAGTAATGTGACAGCTCCTTTCTAATCAAATGTACTCAACGTAAATAGCAATTCATGGTCTGACACACAGTGACAGGCTAAGCCGTCCACAAAAGCAAAAGCAGTGCTCTGAGAAGCTCATCAATGCACTTTAAAAAATAGCTAATGCTCTTTTTCCATCAAAGGTGGTCTGTTCTGTAACATGAAATCTCTATTTCTCTCATGCCACAGCACAGTACAAAGGCTGCTTTGATCCCCTGATACAGCTGCCATCTGTCACTAGAGGGTGCAGTTGTTCTGCGTCTTAAACCGAAATTATTGATATAATTTTTGAATAATAAAATGCTCCTGTATGACTCAACTCTTTCAATGATTTTGTTGAGTCACATATGTACGGCATTTTTAATTTGCATTCAGGGGGATTATTTCCCTTCAAGCTCTCCAAAGAACTAAACTAGCAGACTGTGCATTCTCTAGAGCAAGGGAGACTCTCTTGGTTTAGACTCCAGCTGGTTTCAATACTTTTGACTCTGTATAGAGTGGTAGCTAAATATTTGCAGAATTAGAAGTTCCATTACAGGATTTACCAAGGTATCCAGACCCAACCATTTGGTAGCTGCTGTCTGCAGGCTTGTTTTTACAGCAGTTGCATGACTGACTTTCTACCATTTCCATTCTCTTTTGTTAAAAAAGACACGATGTTCTAACAGCAGCCTGGATCTGAAAACCGAAGTGAACATCAGAACAGGCAGTAAACGTGGATAACAGTGCAAGAGAGCCCTGAGCAGCTCCCCTTTTCATTCCTCTGCCTGTAAAAACAAACAAGAGGGGTTCCACAGCCAGCCCTTGAGCAGGACTGAACTGCAAACGACCTGAGAACCAAAGCACTGACACGTTTGGGGTGGCGGCCACAGCTGAGGGCAGGCACAGCAGCCCGGGACTGCAGGAGGTCACGGACTGACCAGCGGTTCAGTACCGGGGTTTGTAAATGGAACTCCAAAACCTGTGTTTGGCAGGAGCCTCCAACTGCTTCCTCCAAAGAAAAAGGAGCAGGGACACCTCTGCTGACACAGCTCGCAGGTGAACATCTGGAAGAGCAGCCCCAGGGCAGGGAGAGGCACGGGGTCACAGAGCAGGCAGGCAGAGATACATCCCCTCTGAGGCTGAGGAACAGGCTGAAGAGGCTCTTCGCAAACTCTTCCCACTCGTTTTCCAGTGGAACTATGCTGATCATGCAGATTTAATAGAGGGCAGCACTGTCCAGTGCACTTACAGAGGATCACACAGGCCACGTCATAGATCACGTAGAGTCAAGTCACAACTGCCTCTCAAAATTCGAGCATTTTCCTCACCAACACAACTCCTCTCTGAGAACTGGAACACTATTCCCAGCCTTCCACAGCCAGGTTTATGTTCAGGGTTTGGCTTCTGAGAACAAATCATGTAAGAAAAACAGTGAGAGGGGCTCAGGAGCAGCCAAATGTCAGCAAGGGCTGTGACTGACATTATTCCACAAGCCTAAGGTGATAGGTGTGCCAAGGCAAAGGGTGAGGCAAGGCAGCTTCCACTCTGGGGACAGCACGGTATATCCCCCCCAGATTTCTAACTATTTGCTTCTGAGCCTCATTTCCCTCATGTGCAGTCCTGCTGTTAGGATGGACATGTGGCCTATTGAAACAGAAACTAAACTCAGCTAAATTTACCCTGCTGGGAGGTGAGGGAATACCTGAGCAGCCTGAACAGCACCCCACGGCTGGCAACAAGGGAGAACTCCCAGCTGCAAGCTCTGGCAAACTCAGCAGCAGCAAAGGCAAGCTAGCATGTGGAGCTTCCAGCAGACCCACAGCACTGCAGAGTGGGGGATCTGAAGTGGGAAAGTTCATGAGGTGTAACTATTTCAAAAAGGTTTCATCCACACAGTCATCTCTGTATTCAACAAGATTTAAACAAAATCCACTGTAAGACTGTACCGCAGCTTTACAACACTTAAAAAACAAGACTTTTTGGAAGGGTCTGTAGTGGTAAGAGAAAAGGTGATGGTTTCAAACTAAAAGAAGTCAGATTTAGACTAGATATAAGGAAGATATTTTTCGCAATGAGGGTGGTGAAACACCAGCAGGTTGTCCAGAGAGGTGGGGGATGCCCTATTCCTGGAAACATTCAAGGACAGGGCTCTGAGCAGCCTGGTCGAGTTGCAAATGTCCCTGCTCACTGCGAGGGGTTGGACTGGATGACTTTAAAGGTCCCTGTTAAATCAAACCCTTCTGTGATAACACAGCCCTGAAAAATGAGGAGAGCTCCTAAGAGCACAACACTTGTGGATGCAGTACCCAAAGAGCACAACACAACCCCAGGGAGCAGGGATGAAGGAGGAAGAGGAAAGATGCTGAGTCACTTTGGGGCAGAAAAGGGAAGAAAAAACAGACTAAATTGTCATTTTGACTTGAAGCAGACACCCCAAATCAGAAACCTGAGTACTGGCTGAGGGGTCCTGAGAGAAGAACCAACCCACTGTTATGAAGATGGGTAAAATGCAAGTGGGTTTTTTTGTTTGCTCCTGAGCCTGGCTAACATTTGCTTTGCCACTTCACCAAACTGCTGCACCCAACCATGTTATTTTCCACCATTTATTCAGTTAAATGTTTTGAGATACATTTACAGCGTACTGAGCCCAATCTGAAGGCGTGGGAACCTGTTAAGGGGATGCATCGGGTAGCTACAATAAACAGCAACATTCAGGGTGTTTGGTTTGAACTGCATAAAAAAAAGAGATAATCTTTCACTGTTACTGGTAAAAAAGCATCTAACACATTGGAGAGGAAGAAAGGAGGGAAGAAAAACTAACCTCCACTTTGTCTTCATACATATATACACACAAAAAACCTCACATGAATAAAGAATAATTAATGGCAATATATCAAGTAAGAACATTTTTGAGCTCTGTGCAAACTATTCCTATATAGAATTATTATAGTTGTCTGTAATAACAAACTGGTTTTTTACCAGCATTATTTAATACTTGATGTAATCTATAAAAGTCTTCAGACAAGAGGTTGTTATTGACAGAGGAAACTGGCAATCCACTGAGATTTCATGACAAGCCTCATTAACCTGTAAACACCTGGTTATTAAGGCACATTCATTAGGTGTGGGCTTTTTTTCACAGAACTGTCATTGGCTTGTGCTGAAACAGCTATTGAGAAAAATATGTGGAAATGCAAAATGAGAACCCAATCAACTTTTATTTTTTAACTTGTCCTGGATATGAATGCATTTTTGAATCTTGTATGTGTGAAGTAATCTAGGCTTGCAAATGATACCTGACATTTTTCAAAAATGCTAAATGGGCACCTATAGAAGCCACTGTCATTAGCTAAAATATCTGTAAAACCTATCAGAACTTTATTTTTTTAATGTTATAAGCCACATATGTATTTTAAATACATATCAAGGAGAAAAGCAAGTGCACTGAGAAAAATCTGGAAGCCAGTTCCAGAAATTAGCATAGATGAAATTGACTATTTTTATCATGTTCAAGCTCATTTAATAATTCTTTCTACAAAACAGCAGAGATGAAAGCAGTTGATCAATAAGAAATAATCAGCATTTGATTGAGCACAGCTAAATGAAATTTTGAGAAAACAAGAAACTCAGTAGACTAAAACATGGAAAACATTGTTAGTTAAATATAAATATTGTCAAGGGCTGTTAAGAAGAAAGGCAGAAGTGATTCATGCTCATCTACCAAAAAAAAGTGAAAAAAGCCAGTTTCTACTGCTTTATTTTCTTTTTAAATGCTGGCTAGGCTGCAATGAAAACCTTCTTTTTTTCATTAAAGCGTTTCATTAAAGAGAGGAAAGCTGAGTGAAATCATCAGGTTCACAAGATGTTAGTGGCATGGTTTCTGCCTTCAGAGCACAGACAGAAGGGCTGGCCTGTGGCCTCCGGGGCTTTGCTGTAGTGTTGGAGCCAAATGTTTGTGGGGGCAGGTGGCAAGAGGAATTAACACTTGCTTCATTCAAGAGCAAAGTCTATTTATCTGCCTCCCAAGCTGCACTGTTGATGAATAAGGACCTAAGCCACCAGCACAACTGAAAGACAACGTATTTAAATTTAAGGTTATATTTTTAAAATTAAACTATCTCCCTCATAAAATAAATAATTTGATTAAGAAAAAAACAAAAAAAAAACCAAAAAACCCCAACTGCAGTATTTGATGTGCTGTTCCAAAAGTAAGTCACTGCAACCACAGTCAAACACTGAAAGTAAAAAAAAAAAAACCCCACACAGGGAAAACAAGAGGGGAGCATGAATAAATCAGTGCCAGCATCAAACACAAGACAGCTTGCAGAACATGAGAAATTACAAAGAGAAGGTAGAAAAAATCCAGGGTGAAGGGAATAATTTCTACAATCACAAACAATATAATAGTTGTACATTTTTAGAATCTTTAACTACAAATGACAAAAAAGATGCTGAAAACCCACCTTCACATTCATCTTGGGTAATTTTCACAAATTTTGTCTCGATATTTATATCCATAAATATGTTCAGCTTTTTACTGAGCAGGATTTAAACAAAAACATCATTTCACACCTCTCAAGAAAGGCATTGCAAGCTTACAATAGCAACCAGAAGAAGTTTCAGAGATTCTAAACAGATTAAGCATCTGAAACCCTACAGCCAGAGTCTACAAGAAAATCTATTCTGAACCTATTAATGAGAAAGGGGAGGGAGCAAAGTTTGGCACCTAAGGGCAACTAATAAACAGCAGAGAGATGCAGCTGAATTTATTCATTCCTTTCCAAACAGCAAGGTCACAGGCTAAGCTGAGAAAAGGAAAAAAATCTACAAAATGGATGATTGAATGCAATCATGGCCTTTGGCTTAAAATTGAAGATATAGATTGCTGTACCCCCTCTCTCTGTTTGCAGAGCAGGCTGTTCATTGCATTGGAGTGGTGAGAAACTATGGAAATAATGCAAGGCAACCCAGATGGATGAAGAACTTGCATCCATTTCTAGAGAGACTAACTTTCTCTGCAAGTACCTCAAAACAAAATAAGCACACTTTAAGCCTATTACTTTGCTGTACTTGGGACTCAGGAGACTGAAATATTGAAAAGAAAAAATGAACTGAACTTTTCAGAACGAGTTGGTTACCTTAAGGCTTGTATGTTTATTTTATGGACCTTTGCACATAAGGTCAAATCTGAATGCTGATCACACAAAAGGTTTTGTTTTGAACAGTAAGGGTCAGTATGTTTGAAAAATTAAAAACCTCACAAAAATAGTAGATTTAATCCCTCAGCAACAGTTTATAACTTCCACATTATTTTTCCTTGTTTCTGTGAACTGCCTGTTAACTTCAGCTACAGGTAGCCAGACCAAACATCTAAAGGCATCTCACTGTTACAGAGCACATAGATGGCACAGGGGAACAAAGGTGATGTGCACAGATTGTCTTAAAATGATGCTGTCACTGTTCACCCCTGTCTGCTCTCAGATATTTCAGCTGCTAACAGCTTTCTGCATGTTATTTTTTTTTTCCTGTAATAACAAAGAACTTTCCTTTAATAATATTAGAAAATAATCCTTTTGATAAACAACATGACTGTTTGCTACACAAACATAGACACCAGAGTGCATGCTGCAACTATCCCTGTTGTTGATATCTTCACCAGAGAGGAGTAGCTGTGGGACCTGAAATGACTGCCAGAGTTGCTGATGTCTGGACAGGAACAAAGCATCATATAAATAAGTAACTGCTCGAACAGCAGTTTGACAAGTGAAGGACGTCTGACAGTTATTCTGGGACAGTGTGACATTTGAAGGAGAGCAGTGTCCGTGCTCACGAGCTGGCTGGTTTAACCCAGAGGATGCTGAGACTGTCTCAGTGTGCACTCCGAGCTGGGTACAGCCTTTTGGGGTTAGACACAGCACCAAATGGCAGCATCTGAACACCTACATCTACTCTGGAGAAACATATTTTATATATATTATTACCACATCATTCTGCTTCTGAACTTCCCTGAGCACTGGTTTATGCAGCTTCTTGAGTGAGACACTGCACAAGAATGCTGTTCAGCCCTGAGCTGTGTGGAACCAAACAATTACAAGCATCTCAGGAGCACACCCATGGGCTCATCTGTTCTTTTATTCTTCTGATTGCCTATGAGGAGGGGACTTCTTGATCCAGCTGGAATACTTTGTGCTAGTCACATTTTGAAGCTTAGTTGGGTTTTTTTTTTACCCTGGAAGCCTAACCCTCCTCAAGTTGCTTGTAAGCCAGGTCCACCAGCTGGGGCTGCCTGCTAGGGCTTAAGCTCCAGGGTCCCAGAGGAATAAAGACATTTCCCTTTGAGCTCTGCTTTTGCATTTTGAAATTTCTGCTGCATTTCTTATCCCCACCTCAGCCTCCCAGTTCCCAAACTGCTTGTGGGAAAGAAATCCTGGCTGATCTAAACATCCCATGCAAAACGGGCATGTGTCCTACAACATTTTTTGCTTTGGCTAGGACTACAACTGAAGCTGCATTTGTAACTATAAATTCTTGCCGGTTGTTAAAAAAATATAATTCAGATTGGTAAAAAAAAGTATCATTCTCACCAGCATCCCTCTTTGTATTGCAAATATTAAAAAGACATGTGCAAAAGAGCTGAACTGGATCTGGCACAACACATTTTCCCACTTAATTTTAATTCCGTTTTCATCTGTATATTGGCCCAGGGCTATAGTTTTTCTTTCTCTTCCTACTAGCCATAAGTCACCATCCCAAGACAAATGGCATCACTCACACAGCATGTTTCACCACTTTACAATACTACCTTCATGGGAATGAATCATGCACAATAAGGAAGCAGAAAGCAAAAATCAAAAAGAATGGCCAGCAGCACTTACATTTCAGGAGATACTGATACACTTCTTGTGATACAGCAATAGCAGAGGTCAAAATTTGAACAGTGAATGGAAAGAACTTGAACAATCTTTGGTTTATTATGGGAATATACATAATTACCACAGTGAAGTATTAAACACCTACCCAAACCTACAAGAATGGCTATAATCATCAAGCTTGCAAACGTTAAATTTAACAAATGGAGACAAGGTGGATGCAGCTTTAACTGCACATACCTCGTTGGAAACTGAACAGTGCTCTTCCCTTCAAACCTGCTGATGCAGTCGAGAAGTTTAAGTAGATCAATACAAATAAATGAAATAATCATAAAAAGCACCATTTTCTCATCATTCAGATTGGGCTGAGAGAATACATACCTCAAATAGCACCCACCCAAACTTCAGTATTCTCAACACCCTTATAAACAAATGGGAATTACACCAGAAAAGAAATGCAATATTCCCCCATAGAAAGCCCATGCTTCACTCTCCCTGATTTTTGTCACAGTTCTTCCACACTTCAGAAAAACAACGAACAAAAGCAGGATGCATCTTTGCTTTGTTATCCAAGGTCTCTTTGCTTTCAGGCAAGACACAAAACTGGGATTCTGTTTGGTGACGATTATAAGAAAAAAAACCCCAGAGATATCTGTCAGGACAAAATTTGCAATAACACTCTCCTGTCAGTTTGAGAAACAACTCTGTAAAGGGATAGCAATCCAATGATTGGCTAAGAATGGACAGTATTATGAATAAAGAAAAATTTTGTTGCTGTGGCAGAGGTCTGGAGAGAAGGCAGAAATGTGTCAATGCAGAAACATGTTTGCAATATGCAATGCTTTAAGATTTCTGAACCTCAAGCCCAATCACCACCTTCATATTTGTATCATGCCCACAAAGCCAGACAGACAGCTGAGACTTCCTCAGAGTGAGTCTGGTTTTCATGTGCAAACATCAACTTGAACAGTGTAATTTGCAGATATCTGGAAAAGAGGAGAAACAGTACTGCTGTAAAACAAATAAGCTGCAGAGCATCAGGGGCAGCTGGGGCAAAGTCTGCACCCATTCCACAGGAGCAAAGCCAGGGAAATGAGCATGCACAAGGCAGGGACAGTCATCAGCCACACCAAAGGAGGAAGCTGAGCCCTGGCCTGCCCAGCCCTGCAGGGCAGCAGCAGGTGCTGGGCAGAAGCTGCTGCAAACATCTGGGGTCAGCACTGCAGAGCAATTCCCGCATCGCCTGTGCCACGCTCTTCACGGCTGATTCCTCACCGGGGATTTCTGAAAGGGAGCTATAAAAGGGAGGGACAGGAAAAGAGGAAACACAGCATTTACCAGCATTTAACCTGTACCTGCAGGGACAGCTCTACCACAGGCCTGCAAGGAGCAGGGCAGGGAATTGCGCTCAGTATCGGGCTGACAGAATTCCTTTGGAGCGGCCACTGAGAACAGCAAAGCCTCACCTCAGAGGTTTGCGATAAAAACACCCAGCTGCAAATTCAAACGGTATTTAAGATACTACAGAGCCTGTGGTTCAGAATTTGTGGACATAACTTGCAATTTCAGTGATTTCAGCCTCTCCCACCTTTTAGAAAAATAAGAAAAACCGGGTGCCACATTCTCTGTCCACAGGGGGGCAGGAAGGGGCCGCTCTCATCAGAACCCTTCCCTTCCCAACCGAACAGGTTTGTCGCCCCTTGTTCTGTTTCTTTATTTCTAATCAGGAGAATACATTATCCAATTTTCCAAATTACCCTTAGCTCTTTAATATTACATATATAACAATCTGATCATATTCTCATCAAGCCACTTTAACTAATTCAAGTGTTCCTTATCTTTACTCCTCACAATGCCAAATCTTTCCTATTTGCTTATTTCTGTAAGTTCTGTGAATTAATGGTTCATGGAGGAAGGGCAAAAATGGTTTCCTCGAATTGTCTGTGAAGTGCTTCAGCAACAAGATGTGTTTATGGAAGGCTGCAATTACCCAGCAACCTAAACTTATACATGATTTTCTGGCATAGCTTACAAAAATACACTGGACTTACTTGTATCACCATATATCCTGAAATCCAGTTCAATAAATTGCACATTATGTTTACAGAGTTTAAAGACTGTTAAGACTACTTTTCCCTGAGTGTTTACTTTCAGGAGAACTTTTTTTTTTTTATTCATCTTTGAGGTTTAATCATGCATGAATAGCTGCACATAAAACAGTTTGTCTCCTAGCTATCTAGGAGTTAGAACTGATCTACTGGCCTTCCTGATTACTCTTGACTCATAGATATGAAAGTAGCTTCTTAAGAATATATTTATTAAGCATTCCTTACAAGTGAGTAAAAATTTGCTGTTGATGCTAAGATAGAGAACCAAAAGCTGGCTGAATTTCAAGACACTCATGGTTTCCATTGCACACTGCTACCTGAGGCTCACTCTGTACTACACAGCACTAGGTACAACATGTTAGCAGTTCACAAAGCTGTGGCCTTTAGCAAAGGATGCTGTCCAAACACCTCAAAGAAGGAAACACCCTGCAAAGTAAAAATAAGGGCAGAAAAATCCTAATTAGACAAACAGCAGCTTGCCTATTCACAGGTGAAAATTACAACAAGCTGAAAAGAAAAGAGTCAAGTTCAGACAAAGAGAAAAGCATAATTCCAGTCTCTTCCCACAGGACTGTACTTTTCAGTTCAGGAAAGGAAGATGACAGCCAGAAGTGGACTTGTTTGCAAGCTAGGACCTATTTAACAGCAGTGTTGTCACACTAGGAGACTAAAGGTGCTCTGTTCACGACTGGTTAGAGAATTACAGCAAAGCAATCTGAAGAAAGAGAAGAAAACACTCCTTTCTCCCAAGACAGTGAGCATAGCATGCAAAACCCTTATCACTTGTCAAAGGCTGCACCAACTGCTTGACCACTCCACCAGGTGCTAACCTGGTGTCCAGCCCAAAAGTTGAGCAATGGCCCTAAAATTAGACAGTGCTCTGCAGTGGAAGCACGAAGACCGGAATTCAAACTCAAAACCAGCTGAATTGCCATCCTGCCATGAGTCCTTATCCCCATACAGAGCCAACCTTATCATCAACAACTGTCTACCAGGCAAAAACCCTTCCTCTGAGTAACCCTGGCCACTCTCTGGACAAGGAAATCCTTCTGGGTTGACACCACCTCCATTTCCTGGGATATTTGTGAAGCTACCAGAAATTCAGCAGCAAGGACTAAGACAGAACTATCCCCATCCAAGCCCATGGATGCCCATCATACAGGTCTCCAGGCCAGAACAGGTGATAGACACCACAGTGCTCTTTGGTGGTACTGAAATGCTAAACAGGAATTGAGGTGTTTTTTGTAAGGCTGAGTTTTAAACACATCTGCAGTCACCATTAATGCAGCAATATTTCATTGTACTGTGGCTCACAATGAAACATGAAGATGTATTACCCTAATCATCATCTCAGTAAACTACCAGGGTACACTGATGCATCTTGTCAATTCACATCATTTTCACTGACATTTCTGGTTAGCAAAAAGAAGTCTTCAGGCAAAAAAAGCACACTCACAGACACATCAGTTATAACAGTCTTTTTCCCTGAAGACCCAGCACTATGTAACCATTGTATTTGTTCAAGGCATCTTTTCCCTGAATTTGCTTCAAGAAAAAAGCTTGATCTTCATAGTGACTTCCCCGATCAAGTTGCATCTAGATCACTTTTGCATGATGTGCAACCATTAATTTTACTGGATTTTTCAATATCTATTTTCAGCAAATTTCTCTGTATACAGAAGAAATGCACTTAGCTGAGACATCTCCAACAGCATTTTGCTTGTTGATTAGTGAGATTTAGCACTAGCAGAATAACAACACTTCAGCTGTGAATCTCAAAGCAAACACAACTGAGATATCAAGATGAGACTAAGCTCACCTTAAGGATGCAGGTTCTTTCAATTCCCTTAAAAACACTGATATTTTGAAGTACAGCAATATTTTGAAAATACTAATATTTTGAAAATATTTCAAAATATTTTTTCAATTCCCTTAAAAACACTGATATTTTGAAGTACAGCAATATTTTGAAAATACTAATATTTTGAAAATATTTCAAAATATTTTTTCAATTCCCTTAAAAACACTAATATTTTGAAAAGAAGCACTTAAGCCTACAAGTCTAGAGCAAATCTCAAGCCTCGATCAGATCTCAAGTCTAGATCTCCTCTGCACCCAAGCCACAGAAGACTAGCAGCTGCTCTGCAGAACCTAGGCCTGCAAAGAGTTACTTACATAAAGCATTTCATGTGGAAATGCTGCACTTGGAAATCAGTGGGACTTCCACATCCCCTTAAATCTTCATAGGAGTGAAGTCTACAGGGAATATAAAGTGTGTTTCCCAAGAAACGTATCTGCCAAAGCACAGGGATCCACCACCAGACTTGTTCATTCAGACTTCCTCCTCTGTGCTATAAAAACCTTGTCTTCAGGTTTTGGTTCTCTTAAAAAGTATGCCATGTACTCTTTTCCCAGAACAATTTGTGACTGAAACATTTTAAATGCTGTTCTGCTAAGTGAGCTAAGGCATCACTGTGCACCAAAACCACACTGCGCTCCAGTGACTTGCCTTTGCCAAGTTGCCTTTGCTGATTTTTGCTCCTGAGCAAATCAGGGTTGAGAATCTTTTCCCCATTTCATAAGAGTGAAGGAATCACTCTTGTTTTGTAACTCCACTCTACATCTAGCACGTAGGCCATTGACTCTTAGTTTGCATCCCAGTATTACACAATTAACTGGATCCTAAAGTCAGATTAAACTGTGTAGCTGTGACACTAGCAAAGCTACATAATATTCATTACAGCATTTGGACTAATCCTTCCTCAAAACGGTATTCCCTAGTCTATCTTGGATAGCAATAAAACACATCTGAGTTACAACAATTCTTGAGTTGCCCCTTACCTGAATCCTTGCTAATACTTCTCATCTCTCACATATAGTACCTAAAAAATTGGATGATATCTCCAAGAGTAACACCTTCTATGCCATTTGGATTCCTTATCCAACATAGGCCATACATACTGATATGAGCTAGTCCAAGGGCTAGAAGTGCTACCAGTCTGAGCAGGACAGGTGGTCCCCCTGAGAAAAGTATTTGGATAGAGGGAGAGGACAGAAGCACGGAGCCTGACCTCCACAGTTAGAATTTCCCTTTGCAAATCACATACCAATTTCAGAATTGCAGCTCAGTTCAGTCTCTTTCCATGTTTAAACATGTCTGGTCTTGGAAAATGAAGTGCAATATAGAGAGATGAATGTTTCCTTGAGAAAGAAGCCAAATGCAGGAAAAATCAACAGGAAGCTGAGCCTTACAAATACATAGTGCAAGACAATACAAAGGCACCCTGTTCAACCTCTTACCAATGTCTATTTTTATTTTCCTTCCATAAAATACACCAATATTTTCCTAAACAAGGCATGAAGTTAGTTCTTTCCCCCAACGCTCAAGATTTCTTTGCTTAACCAAAAGCCACTGGTACAGAGGCAAAATCATGCTTGAGGCCACTACAGTACACTGGGTTTGTCTGTTCAGTCTCTGTGCAACTGCTGAAATACATCAAATTGGGGAACATTTTACCACTTGGAGAGAGCAGATTAAAGCAGTAAATTACAGAAATAGTGTCCACACACCTGTACATTCTGCAGATGTCCAGATTCCCATCCAACTTGGTGCCCACTGGTTCTTTCATTTAAAGGCATTATGGGATGTGTCATGGAAAATACCAGGCGTGAAGACCAAGCAGGTTCCAATCTTTTGTTCCAATCTTTTCCCAGTAGCCATTAATTTTGCTAGAATCATTTTCCAAGTGACATTTGGCACTGCAGTGTCCACAGAAGAAATGAATGGGGGCAAGATGAAACACCTGTGTTTGTAGTGGTAAAGGAAGCTGGGTTTGGCTTGGCCACTCAAATGAGCTTTCAGTGCCATGCACCAGGGGTGGAAGCAGTGGTGCAGAGGGTTTATCTCAGCAGCATGATGGGGAACACGCAGCACAGGTGCTGGGCTCAATCAGCTGAACACTGAGGGGACCACCAGCATGGATGAGATTTCCAGTTTAGCTTTCTCTAAGTTGCTTACTAAACTATGACTCGATCAAACCATTTCCATAGCACGGCCACCACCTCACAGGTGAAGCCTTGCTGTGAATACACCTGCTCAGTGGAAAGTCAACATTTAAAAAAAACACTGAACAGTAACGCTTAAAACCTGTTCACAAAAATAAATACCTCAACTGCTTCAAATTCACATTTTGTAACAATCACAAACTGGCAGAAGGGGATAATTTAATATATTTTTGCTTTAGTCTTTTCTAATGTAAACATAGTTCAGAAACACTTAAAAACAATTTGTACATTAGCCATTCTGAAGCAGATTATTCAAATATGATTAAACAGACTTAGACTAGGTATGTTAACAAATACTGCTTCTGTGCAATTTATTAAGTGAAGCTACAAGCAAAAATAAAAATTAGGAATTTAAAAGGCAGAAATGAACTACCCTGTATTGGAACAGAAGAAAATGCATTTTCAGCAGCCTCTCTAAAAGAAGACATCAAAAAAAATTGTGCTTATTTAGAGTCACTACATCTTTTACATATACAAGTAGCTCTTGGAGACAGGTGGCATTTACTAAATAGATACATAATGGAAGCCACACGTCACATATGACAGTAAATTTACTAACCTTAACTTATAGAAAACGGTACATACTGCATCATAGCTGATGCCTCTTTGATAGTTACTGGCCTGCAGTACTTCTTTTATAATGTTGTGGCTTATCTTAATAGTCAAAATATATAAATGTGAAGGGTAGGAAAAATTTAATCTATGAGCTTCAGACATTTTTTATTTTTACTGCTATTTTATATTGGGTTGGGTGCTACTAAATTACTTGATTACTTGAGAGAGTGGTAACAGCTATCCTTTTTGCAGGAGAAAGAATCATCCTGGTGCTCTTCTATTGCCTTTGGCTGGGGTAGACCCAGAAAGGCTCTATCATCTCTAACAAGCTTTTTGAAGCAAACAGGAATTCTGGGTCTAATGCACTGTCAGGAAAGAAGAAAGAACAATGTGTGTTAGTTTGGCACAGCCTGGTTTTTGGTAGTGGGGGCCCGCAGAGGTAGCTTCTGTGAGAAGCTGCTAGAAGGTCCCACCATGTCCAACAGAGCCAATCCTTGATGGCTCTGAAGATAGATACTGGCCCATTAGAGAGGCTGGTAATGGCCCTGTGATGACCTATTTAAGAAGAAAATCAAAACAGAGCACGCTGGGAAGGGGAGGCACTGTGGCCACCACCATGCCAGCTTATTTTACTTCTCATTATCCTCCTCTGACTCTGTTAATAATAAATTTACTTTATTCCTTTAAATTTGAACCTGTTTTGCCCTTAGAGTGTTTTTTCTCCCAGTCCTTAACTCATAAGCCCTTCATTAATTTTTTCCCCTCTCCTCTGCCCAACTATAACAAAAGAGAGAAAAGGAATGACTCTCATGAGTGCCTGGTGTTTAGCCAGCATCAAACCACGACAGGTGTCAAGATGTTGCAAGCATTCTAAATTTGACTAAACATTTGTCCCCCTCCATATTCCCCTCATCCCTTCAAAAAAACCAAGAAGACCAACAAGGGTCTCCTGCCTTCTATCCCAGCCTGAGGTGAGCAATTGATCTGAACAATAAACTGATCAACACAAAATTAAGCAGAGAGGTAATCTCTCTGCCTGGTCATTCCCTTCCTGCTAAGCCAAACAACACAAACAGTGATAACAGCATAAGGAAGGCAGGAGTGAGAGACCAGAGAGAGGAAGAAGAATAAGGGCAGAACTGCTGTTTTCAACAGTAGCCATATCTCATTAAAATGGTGCTGAAACTCCAACCTGAGCACATCTGAAGGCAGAACAAGGCTCCAGGTTCTGTACCTGGGATAGGTGCAAGGAAGAAATGCACAGCCACACAGAGCTACAGGAGACAATTCTCCTCTGTGGGGATGTGCCAATCTCAGCTATGGCCTCTTTCCCCCTCACTGAGCCTTCAGGTTTAACAGTGGCATTCACTGAGTGTATCTCACAGTCCCGCCTCCAGAAGCTGAATGTCATTCACAAAACCTAGAGGCAAAGCATAATATTCCCTTGGCAGATGTCAAACAGTACCTCCCACAATATCCCACATACATCAGCTCCTCTACACTCTAAAGCCTATTACCACATAGGCTTCAACACACAGAACACCCAGAAACTGCTTAATCATTGACTGTGTAACTTTATTTTCTGACCTTCTCCACGGCCAAAATATTAGGAAAAGATCAAGGTAAGTCTTCACTTGACAGTATTGTGTCAGTCAAGTATTCTTTACCACTTAAGATGTTCTAAGTACTTGCTAGCACACACTCAGCTGTCCCAAAAACATGCTCATTATAATACAAACTGTTTCCTTAAAGCTACTGGACTGGGCCAGATAAACAGAATATATGATTTCATGAGCTGTCAGAATCATCATGGGGAAGGTGAAGGTGGGTTAGCTGGTGCTAAAGACCACAAAAAAATTTCCAATATGACAACCTATCTTTGTATTATTTAAATTTTTGACTTCTCTTTGCCTTTCTCAGGAAATTTTAACAAATTCTCATCCAAATTAAGACGAAAAATCTTCTAATTCATTTGCACAATCACTGAGAGTGCAGATCCACAAAGTTTCCTAAGCCCTGAGTCATTTTCAAAGAGGAAAAACATTTACCAGCCCCTGAAAATCATTCTTTCCAACTCAGTCACTGCAGAAGAGAAAGTACTTATATTACAAGCAGAGGCTCAAAACCCCCCAGATAAAAGAACTAGAAAAAGGCAAACAGAAGGCATAAAACACGTGATGTGCATTTCTGAAAACAACTCTGATGTAGAACACTGGACATCTGGGAAATAAACCTTGATAAGGAAGGGGAAGAAGAGGAAAGACAAACACTGCAAAGAAGGAAAAAGAAGAGCTAAGGGATTTGCATCTAGAAAGGAATACATGAGAGAAGCCTGAGGCTGTTGCAAAACAGAGAGAAAGCAGGGTGGGGGGGCTTGCCTAAACCACAGCGAGGCAGAGAAGATAATTCCATTTAAGCAGAAAGGGAAAAAAAAATCCACCATGCCTTCCAAAGCAGACCTGGATTTTATAGGACACAGACAGGAAAGAAGAGAACCCTAAGCATGTGATATGGGAGGATTTTCCAAAACTGAAGATAAATTAGGATCAAAGGGAGACAGGCAAGGCAAGTGGTCAGTGCTGAAGCATAAGACAAGAAACGGGCAGCCAGGTAACACTTCTTGCTTTAGGGAGATAATCTTTTCTTACTGAACACACCACATATTTCAAGATTCCACATATTAATCTCCCCATATATATCCTGCTGTGTCCTCCATTATGAAGCTATCTATTATATTGTCCCTTCACTCATATTTAATTCACTTTGCCAAATTAATCATGAAAAGCATAATCTTCTTACATATTTTATATTCTGTTATACAATCTTTAAGTATCAATCATCACTATACATATATAAATAAAAGTTACAAATTCTAGAATGAGAACTTGAATCTTTTCCTTTGAGTTGGAGACATCTGATTTGTCCTGCCTTTCTGCTGCACTAAATTACTTGTATGCACTTTGGTTTATTTTTGGTTTACTTCAAAGGCAAATGTTTTCTTGTGAAAAGGACACGCTACATGCTAGGTTCTGGGTATGTAAATTTTGTGTGTGGTGGGTTTTTTTAGATCTTTCACTGAGTCCTGTAAGTTTATTTTCACCAGACATTCTCTGGTTTTCTGATTACCACATTCAACAGAGAAGAATTTCCACCAAGCTGGAATATTTCATCACTCTTCCACATATTTCATCTGCAGCTCTTCTATTTGTAGATTTGGTAACTGCAACTATCTGAAGTTGTCTAAAATTAAGTAAGATTTACTTGTTTAACATATAATACTTCCTTCTAGATTTGGAATTAACAGTGTGATCTAAACAGTGCCTTTTGGGTGGCATTTGGAAAGAGAAAAGTTTCCTGAAGGTAGCCAACAGCAGTTTTTCATGTTTGCCAATCAGTCACCGTCAGTTGCTATTCACGTGAAGCTTTCCCTACAGCACTGCTCACAAAATCTCCCAAGGGAGTGTTTGATGAACTGGTTGCAATATAATTTCTCTGATTTTTGAAGATTTCTTGAGGAAGACCACGGAACAATATTGATAATTACATAACTGTTTGACTGGTCATGGCAAGCTGATGTGGCAACATGCCCAAATTCACAGACCAGCTTCCTGCCTGCCAGTTCACTTGTCTGCCCAATTTTTGGTGCTCAGTGTCACCGTCTGACAATGCTTCCCAGAAGTGCCTCTGAGTCACAGTGCTTCCATAGGCATGGCTCAGGCCACGTGAAGACAAGCACTTGGCCACCTCAGCATTCCAAGGCATGAGCAGTGGCTCCAACTTCAGCTTTTCTTTCCTCCCATCTGGCAGAATCTCTATCCTTGGTTTTCAGGCCAGACACCATTTTTCAGCTCAGAGGTGCCCCTGTTCTACTGCTGTGCCAGGACTCTTAGCACTGCTCCTAGACACTGCCTCAGCAGAAGGAGGCCTTCACATTTTTAATTGGTCTGATTTTGCTTGCAATTTTGCTTTCTTTTCTTGCCCACTGCTGAGGAAGACTTTGTAGCACAACACAGTCACGGACGCCCTTCCACATCTTTGGCATTCAATTTCCCGTTTGCTTGCGTGTCACTGACTTGTCACTGCATCTGATGCTAATCTGAACTTGACAAGTAATTTAATTTTGCTGTTTTGAACTGCTTTCATGTCACATATATGCTATCTCATCTGCATGAGTCACCACTGCCTGCCTCCTGAAAATAATGCACTTCTCAGTATAATGATTTCTTCTACAATTACTCCACTCTGCTACTCTGAGGGCTATCTTCAATTATGTTGTTTTTTCTCTGCTGGAGCGGGTTCCAACTTTAATGCATTGTCTGTTTTGCCCTGTACTTGTACTTTTACAAAGAAAATAAGTCCTGCAGCAGCATTTTCATCCTCATCCTGCAGCATCCTGTGAAATTCCTGACTGCCACAGATACTCATGCTTGCTGTCCCCATTGTCTTTGGCTACAGCTTTCCCCTGGAGTTTCTCAGGACCTTTAGCATGATTTTTGTTTGCTTTCTCAGCCATGTTCGTGAATTTTTCATCCTTGTTACAACTTTCCATGAAGACATAATTGCCTAAAGCAGCTACTGCACCTGGAGTAGGGAGCAGTAGTCTATTTCTTATTTGTGGATTACAACAGTTCAAAAGGTGCCTCTTGGATACATTTACATAGAAGTTCCAATTTTTCTACTACAATTCTATTTGAACATAATATCTTTCTAATATTAAGACATTTGCAGAAAGCTTCCTTAATTTTGTAAAGCTTTTCCCAGCTTACTGCTTGTGAATGGCATGCTGACTTTAATCCACCTCAACTAGCTAACTGTTCTTATTCCTTCTGCTTCTCCCAATCCACCAGCAGTTCATACTTCTTGAGGTTTGTATTTCTCATTAGCAATCTGGGTCTGACCTACAAAATGCTGCCTGTATCAATTTCATTGATAAGTTTTGCTAAATTATAATTTTTAATTTCACAGGCCTCTTTTGGGAGCCAGTTCACAGTTAAAAAGAGCATTTGCTGTGCTGTAGCAGAAAGTTTGTTACAAGAAAGGGTTTCAGCAACATTTCAAAGAATGTTTTGCCTTTTTTCTGCTGTTTGTTATAAAATCCCCCGAAGTGGCAACGACTGCAAGAGTATTAGCACGCAAATATAAATTCAGATGTTTTCAAATCGCAGCCAAAGCAACATTACCGTAAATTTGAGCAGCTGCACCCCTAATCCACATGACTGTGTTCCTAAGCAAACAATTGCCACTGCTGAACTGAAAGGTTTAAAGGTGGTAAGTTGCAATTTCAGCCATGTGAGAGCTCTCCCTGCTGTGGGCAGGTGCCCTGTGAGCGTCGTGGCACCGTGTCAGCTCTGCTGGGAGCAGCCACCCCAGGGACAGCGCAGGGATCCAGCAGGATCCCTCACCACCCACGCCAGGCAAGCTCCTCATTCACACTCACCATCCCTGGAGCACAGCTCAGGCACTTGTTGAGATGAACAGAGATGTATTCTTAGCTCCACACAAACCATCCCCACGTTACAGAGACTGTAGCAGATAGGAATCCCTGCCTCATCTCTGCATCCCTCAAAGTTCATGAGGATGCTGAAAATGTGAATGAGAGCAGAAACACATCAAGCAGGGAGGAGGATTAATCTAAAATCTATATGTCTTCAGGGAATAAGCATTTGATAATTAAGACTATGGCACTGAGCCAGCACAAAATCTGAGCTATAATACTTTGTATCTATGTTTGTGGTGCCTTTTCAACTCCCCCTCCCCAAATTATATTAGCTTGTGATTCAGATTCAAGGAGGTAACAGACACATCTTAACACAAAAGGAGATGGCCTAAACCCCATGTAGCAGTACTTGAGAAAATCCTGCACCATTTACCCTCTACAGACTAATGGAGACATGAAGACACAAATCAGGACCCATTTTAAAGAAGCAAATGTGCCACACTGATAAGCACATTCACTGACTATAATCCTTATCACCCAAATACATATGGTGCGAGCTGAGACAAGACCACTCTCCTGCACTTGGGTATAATTCCGTGTTGAAAAAAATAAAATCACATCACACGGTAGCCATGGTTACCCACAGAAGATAAGAGCAGCGTTTTTCATCCAACAATGTCAGAAATGTGCATAAATTCAGGATCTGCACTTGATGTTTTTTCAGGCCTCCCCATCTGCACATTTATTTTATGCTGCCTGTATATATCCTTTGACATACTAGGATTCTGGGTATTTCAAGGAAGAGTTCTTTTTTGCTCTCCTTAATCTAAAAAGCAGTTTTCAGTTATCCCTAAAGCACAAATTAATTCAAATCTATTCTGAAAATCAGAATCTAAGCTTACAGAAAACCTTTTAAAACAATTGCCATGCTGATAGGAAGTGTCAAATGTTAAATGGACCAGCTATTTACTGAACAAAAGTCTACTGTCACCTTACCAACTGGCATAACACTGCTTTCTCTTGTCTTCATGTTATTTTAAAAAAACCAAACCCAAAACAAACCAAAAAACCAAACAAAAAAAGCCATACCTAAAAAAATCTCAACCCCACAAACAATGCTAAAAGAAGACATTAACATATTTCTTCTATCAAAATCATGTTATTCTGTTTCATGTTATTTAGTAAAGCTCCATGTTGTTTCATGGCCTAGCTCTTCATAAAAATAAAACACAGGAAAAAAAAAATTGTGAGAGATTAACACCAGATTAGCCTGCTGCCAATTTTACAAAAACAAAAAGTGTGATTATCTAGTCCAAGCAGTGCTGCCTTAATTTTGGGTGCCATTTGCAAACCTGGGACACAGGTCATATTCTCCTCATGCATTTGTTCTGTAGGGCTCTTCCCTTTAAAACAAAATAATCTAATTCACCAAAAGCAGAAACATCCTGCAGAAATGGACAAGCTGCAATTACCATTTTAAGGACACACAGGTTAGAGAGTTTGTACCAAAGAAATGTTAAATAAGACATTGTAAAAGGTTAAAAACCTCACCTGTCAGGGAGATCCACTACCAGCTCACCCCAACCAGCTCTCCCATCAAGTTACTGAGATCACCACCTTCAAATTAAGCTCTCAGCGTCTCTCATGAAAATAGGATTCTCAGGATTTCAAAAAACAAAACAAACCAGGCAGTCCAGTACTCCCTGGCCATCTGAAAGATACTGGCAGTCCTATCTCCACGGGCATTGACGTGCCAGGGACACACACACAGCTGGCCATGAGAGGGACACAAACCACAGAATAAACTACTCTGCCAACAGCAGGAAGCATCCCCTGCTCCCCATTTCAGGTTGGCTGTGTACTGTCACAGGATCCCTGGTGACAATGAACATAATACATTTAGCAGTGTAGTAACAAGCAGCTGAACAAGTTAAAGGTATTTGAAAGACTTGGTGATTTAAATCCAAACAATTCAGCTTCAAGGGGATCCTTATTATATGCACAGCATCCCATGCCCAGATCAGACAACAGCAGCAGAGAAGCAAAGCAAGCCCTTGCCTGAATGGAGAATTGTTAAGAGTGAGAAAGCAGCTAATTTCACATCTTATCTAAACTTGACTAAATGATTATCAGCACTGGAGTTTAGAAGGACACAGAGTTAAAATAAAGCTGTTTCAGTGAGATACATGGACATAAACCAGAATCTGGTTTGGCCCAGGGTGGAAGGGTGCAATGAAGAGAAAAAGTCTACAGCCAGTATTATTTGCCAGAGAAAAAGAGAGACCCATAGGAGCAGCAAAACCTATCAGAGAGGTGCTCCCCACACTGCTGGGAGCCCAGCACACAAGGGTGCCTCAAGGACATCCTACTGCCACGGCTTACAAAGCAGAAGGGTGCTGTTGTCACTTGTGTAGGGCTGAAGATGAAAGCTGTGGATGTTCCAGAAGCCAGAGACTGAAATGCTGGCTTGGATAAGATTTCACTTCAGAATTTTACCTCCAGAAAAGGAATGATGGCTGCAGCACAATGCTGCTCCCCTAGATGTGGTGATATTTTCACAAAATATTAATTTTTACATCCTTTTGTGTGGCCCTCTGTTGGTAAAAGATCCTGAATTCTTCCTACACTAACATTCAAGTATATATTGTTATATTAGGCCTACTAAAGAAAAAGACATTTTTTTAAGAAGTCAAAATAAAGAATATCACAATAGAAATAATTCCCATATTTTAGACCTGCTGCAAAAAAGTGTGTGTTTTAAGGATACCCACTTTAGTTTTAAACTGGAGTCATCATTGCTGGAAGAGAAATCCATTGGACTAGTAACTACTCCTGCACAACATTCATTCTCCACCTCACAACTGTGAAAGTGAGGCTCACTCAGCCCATGGCATTTGTTTTAACTGAGCAGATTTTGGTGAGAGACTAAGCTTTGTAATATTTTTTTTTTTTAAATCAAGATACTCATAGTCTAAGCTTAAACTCAGACACAGTGGGATTGATATCTATCAATAAAAAAGATGCAGATAAAGATGGGAGGGATAAATATGAGAGTTAACACACCTATTTCAAATGGCTAGTCATATATTTTCTGCACAACAAAAATCAGAACAGGAAACAATTTATGTAGTAATTGCTACATAAAATAGCTTGATGTTAAAGATGATGTCAGAACGTGGAACAAAGTGTTCACAATAATTTCTCATAAACACTATCAATTGCCTTAGTCTCTCTCTAGCTCTAATAGAGAACACACTCAATTTTTTAAAATATCAACTTAAATGTCAGCAAAGATCTCCTGTCTACTTAAAGATGTCAAATATCTTTAATTTAATTTGCATTGTGGGATTTTTTTCCTTTCAGTGATATTACTTTTAAAATATTGTCCCTATATATTACACTTTGGATATTTAGGAAAATTATTATTTGCATTGTGCTGATCTGTGCATTGCTATGACAGGTCTGTACTGGAAATCATGCAGGAGACAGAAAAGCAGCAGCTTATTGAGGTGGTGGTAGACCAGGACTCTTTAAGCCTAAGCACTTCTGTGTAAGATGCCACAGGGATCTTACAAACCAAACCAAACCAAAACCATTTGTACTTCTTGAAAGCTGACTAATGGTATTTATTATTGTAACAATGGCATTATGCTACTGAAATCTAACAAAGGGTATCTAAAGTGAAACAATGGTAAAACAAATGTTACTATTCTTTCAGATATAGCTCTCTAAGGGATGAGTCAAATAATTACCTGGTCTGTGTTTTAGAGAACAAAAGGCTCTTTACTGACTCCCCTTAGAAGCTGCTGCCCAAATCTCAGTGGTGTATACACACAACAAGGAGGGCTGGAGCAGCTGCCAGAGGCTTTGACACAATACACTGCAGAGTACAATTTCTAAATGCAGAACAATACCTTAACATGATCCTCCCCAAAAGTACATTGTGTGAGCTGAACAAGCAACTTCTGTAAGGCAGTAGTGTACAGCAACTGGAGAGCAGCAAAAATACCAGCAGAACTGCCTGCTCCACAACCAATGCCTGCTGACTGGAGGAGGAGAGAAGGAACTTCTGAAATCCCACTAAAATAAACATACTTCCTTTAGTTTTGTCCTGGAGAAGGTTTTAGCAAAACAGCTCTATAACTGAAGTAGTTTGAAGCTACTGTCCCTGCTACAAAGCACATGAGCCAACATTACAGCCCTGAAAACATATCTTCAGGAGCCTTTATCAAAACAGATTCAATAATAACAATAGTGTAACACTGGCCTCCAAAAATACAAATCACAGAAGTTTCTTTACATCAGTGTCCCCAAGACTGCAGTTTTCAGACATGTATTGAAAGCATCAGGTGCTTCAGCTGTGACTCACTGCCATGCATCAGGGTTTACAGCTTGTCAAACTTTATTTGTCAGAATCTGCAAATACAATAGCCACAGCACAACCAAAATGTTAAGCAGGAATGAGTCATGATAATGTCAGAGAGTGACCTCAGGTTTTTTTCTCTTCAACAGGTCATACATATGGTGAGTCTGGCTTTTATAATAAAAATTAGTTCAGAATAATTTGTTTATTCAGAAATAACATCCTCATCCAGAATGACTGAATTGGGAATGGAGTGGCTGAAGATTTAAGACACAGCAGTACTTGAAAGGCAAAAATAATGATTGTTCAAACATAATTGTTCAAACAGGATCACAGCACACAGCACAGTGCTGTGTGCTGTGATCCTGTTCCCCCTGCAAGGTTTGCTGGGTGAGCTCTTGGGTGTGGCCTGGAGGAACACCTGCACACCGAGGAAAACAGAGCAGGTCGGTGCTGCAGCAATCCTCAGTGCAATGTCAGCACAGCTATCCTGCTGCAGCTGTAAATTAAACACACAACAAGGTCCTGACCATCTGTGATCCCACAATACCTGAATGCCACTTCCAGTAGCCAAGACAAATTCCAGCTTAGGAAAATCCAACTTATTTTTCATATAGTTTTCATATAGCTTATTTTTCATACAGCAAACACTGATGTTTCATTAAAGTATAATAATCTTCTTCCCTCCTTGCTTGAGGTTAGCATGTTCAGTGCCACACAGAGTAACAGCAGTTACATTTTTGTGGTGAGTGAGGTCACTGCTATACATAGCTCCCAATCAGGAGGCACAGCACCCAGCCCAAGGATAATACAAGTACAAGGTGTTACAATAATTCCATTTTCAGAGAAGTGCCACAGGAAACTAGAACAACAATGATTTAGCGATTTTCTTCTTGACTCTATTCGTCACAGAAGAGTCATTCTATAATTACATTATTCAGATTTACAGAGCTCTGCTGACATTTTTCTATGACTTTTTTTAAAATTGGACACCTACAAATAAAATGTTAGAAACCACCCTCTCTCTCAACATCATACAGAAGTAATCAACTACAGGATAGTTTGCAGAGAATTAAAAAGTTAGAAATACAACATAGCAATTACGTACAGAACTGTCCACAATAAACTTACAGGGAGCAACTAGAAACACAGAAATCCACTTTTTTTTTTCCTTCTAAGAACCACGGTGTTTTTCTACTGCATCAAGAGGTGATAAATGCCTCAGGGCTCAGAAACACACAGGGTTACAAGACAAAAGAGAAAGCTGAAAGGTTGCCAAAGGTTTTATAGATCAAGAGCAAGAACACCTCGAAGCCACTCTGACCAAGCCTTGCTGGCAAAGAACTGCAGTCACCCAGTTCCAGTTGGCACAAAGACATCAGAGTTCAGCATTTGTAAATTGCCAGGCTGGATTGAGAGTAGTGGGAAATGTACAATGAAAGCAGAAACTCTAAACCAGATCACAGCAAAACACAAATCAAATATACATCCAGAAATATCTGCTTTCACATCAAACTACAAATAAAGCACAGATCTCTATTAAAATGCCCTGCCTTAAATGAAGAATATGATTCAGCCCATCTCACAACTCCAGGACACTGTGGGGAAAAAGAACACTAAACTGAATGGGTTTTTAATGTATAGCCCAAAATGTTTGCACCTAATTGCCTACATTAAATTTATAGACAAACAATTTGTACTTTCAAAGGGAGGTAATCAGTGAAAGGTTGTTTTACTGCCTCGATTAAATAACCCGGACAGGCCACATTCACATACTCTAACAAATATTGCTTTGTTGATTCTTTTTCAGTTTATTTATCTGCAATAATTAAGGTGCTTTGTCTAAGCCACTCAGCCCAGGAATTACATGGAGTTATGTGCTATAGGCTAAATAAAGGACATTGCCTCTGATCTGCTGGCAAATTTTAAGAGTGGATCATCCTGACCCAATTAACTTGTCCTGTTAGACTGATTGTTTTTGCTGAGACATGCAGACAAGAATAGCTTAAAGCCAGGCTGCACGAAGCAACATGTGCTGGCATCCTTAGCAGTAAGGGTTAAGAAGAAATGCAGAAATCTTTGTGTATTGTATATGTCCCTTAAGGTCATGAAGGCAATGGCCCACTCAGCCACCTAAAAGGTAGAAATTACAATAGGCAGAGCCCAGGCTGTATTTAGTTTTGCAGTTCCACAGCAAACGAGCTTGTCCATCTTCCTTCTGCCAGTAACAAGTGGGTGAGTCACACACAGCAGATTTGTGTGACAGAGATAGATGTGACAAAGGGAGGCAGCTACACAGCCTATTGTGTGCAGCACAACACCCTCAAGTTACAGCTGAAACACGTGCACAGGAATATACACATATCTAGTGGAGATATTTGAAATACACATATGCCTGGAACTTAAGTACTGACTGGCATGAAAGCAACCCTGGGGTCTTCTTACCCCATGTGTGCCTATGCAAGAGGGATCTGCTGTATATGGCCAAAGTTTGGTCGACAAGGAGAGTTTTCTCCTGCAGGTACTTCTCAGCCTAAGCTGTGAGAGTGTGAGCAAGAAAAGTGTCATGACAAGTGCAGTTGAATGGGCTTAAAATGCAACTTCAAGCAATACCAAAAGGAAGAATAAAATCCTAGGACACCTTCTCAACTGCTGTAGAGTTATCTTTGATCCACTGCCTGCACCAGGCTTGTACTGATTTTAAACTCAAACATCTCTGCTGCTGCTGTCAGGCGAAGCGCAGGGATGACTCCTGTGGGAGACGCTGCCGAAGGGACAGCTCGGGGTGCTGCTCACCCAGGACAGCAGCGCAGTGGCCAGGGATCTGGAATGCTCAGTTACACCCATCAGACCTGGAAGGAAGCTGGGGGGTAGCACCACTTTGGTGTTACACAGCAAAAACCAGAGGTCAGGTTTGTGCTCGCCATCAGCCTGACGGCAGCGGCTGGGCTGCCCTCGCCCACTGCAGCCCCAGAGCCACAGATTTCATCAGCCTCGCTCCAGGCAGGGCTGTGGGGGCTCCTGTGCAGGAGCTGACTCCTGAGCTGACTCCTCTTCCAGATGGACGGGGCATCTGTGCCCAGGGCTGGCAGCACAGCCTCTGTGAGGAGAGGCGAGGGCTGCCTCAGGTGGGCATGGATATTCCAGGCGATTCCAGCAGGTTCTGCAGGATCCCACCCCCTCAGCCCCTGAGCCCCCCAAACCCCTGACAGCGTGGGAGGTGACTCAGGGAAGCAGAGGCAGAGGAGAGAAAAGCCCAGCAGCAGCAGGGAACAAAGGAGGGAGGCCAAGGTGGGGAAAAGGGGCATTGCCCACCACTCCTGCCACTTCAGGTACTGTTGGGAGAGCCATTACAGATGGATGAGAATAATTTCTGCCTCTATCCATTTTGAATCCACACTTTTTCAAAGGCAAGCAGCATATGCCATTTGTACCTCAGATTTTCCACATCTTTTCTGAGCACAAATGGAGCACAATGGCATCTCTGAGGGAGGAACTCTGCTTTCTCAAATAGAAGACTGTTTTTAAGAGTGAGAAAAGCTCTTTGTGAATTCACGCTCACAGAGGAGACCTGAAGCGCTAGGGAACAAAAATAATAAAGCCAAATCCTGCCAATAAACATATCTTCTTCAGCATGATAAAAACAGGGAAGGAATTAGCTGAATATTTAAAGCAAAAGCAGATATTTGAGTAAGACAATACCTCTGAGGTGGTGAACATTAAAATTTCCCTTGTTCTTTTTTCCCTGAAGAGCAACCTTTCCAACACACACGCACACACACCCCTTTTGTCTCCAGAGTAATAAAACACAGAGGACAGTAAAAAACCTTTGGATAATTTCCATTAATTATACACTTTGTTAATGGCTCAATTCAGATCATACATACCTGGAAAAACTGTAACAGCAAGGGTATTTCTTTGACAAAATGGTTTACCAAACCACGTAGTGAACTCTGTCACTTGAAACTTCAAATGAAGGTTAAGATTTTATAACAATTGTGTTGCCATTTAACCAGCCTTATGTACAGCTGTTACTTTCTACTTTGTAGAGAAATCAATCAAATCTAATCATTGTGTTTAATACAACAATCTTTGACTGGTTTTCCTCACCTTATGTAAAAATGCTGCACCTATTTTCCAGCATGAGGTGCTGAAATACAGATTTTGCAATGATAATAGATGGTCCTTTTACTCTTGCCTTCTTTCTTGCTTTCTGCTGTGAATTGCTGCCCACCTGGTTTTTGACCTCAGACATCTTTCCATGTCAGGTTTAAAAGTTCAGTGGCCTTCCCCCCATCACAGGAAAGCTGTACAACTTATGGTGAAGAGCACAAATCAACTTCTCAACACCCTGGGAAGCCCAGCAGTATTCTTTAGGGAGGATTTAAGCCTCAGCATTTATAAACATTGATCCCTTCAGTAAAGATTCATTGCACTGCACCCTCTCAGCAAAAGGGTTATTTTCACATCCACTGCATTTGCACCTCTTTGAGAGTGAACCTTTTAAAGTATTTATAACTCACTCCCAAAGCTGAGGAAATTTCAGAAAACACAATGTTCTTTCTAGCTTTGCATAAACCTTCTGTCCTGTGTGAGAGCCCTCCAAACCTCACTGCACATCTTGTCCAGTACAACTTCAGCAGTAGCACCTACACTGTCACATCAGTCTGAACACTGCATGGCTTCTTCCTCTAGAGTTTTCCCCCATGTCTGACCAGGAGATTAATTTCAGTAGCCCAAAAGCATAGCCAACAACAAGCTTATTTCCAGCATCTCCTTGTAAAGGACTTCCTCTTGCTAAGAGGTCAGCAAAGGTAGTTATGCCTCTTCCATGGCTATTGATTCCCCTGTTTTGCTGCTCTTACTTTCTAGCAAAAATTAAGAATTAGTGCTGTCATGAAAACAGTTCCTTAAAGGAACAATTCCTTGAACTTACATTTTTCTAGCTAAGCTAAGGCATATTACTGGAATAACAATAACACATACAAACCACTGCAATACTAAAAATAAAACATCTGTAAGGATATGCCTCCTCCACCTCATTGCAAACAAGATTAGACAGTGTACGATCAATATAAAATTACGTTATCTGCAGAGGCTATTTTCTACCAATATTACCTAAATGCAAATGCACATTTCATTTTAAAATCATTGTGTTTTTATGTCACCACCATGGAAAATGCTATGCTATCATTATGAAATTAAATTCTTCTCACAGTCAGAAATGATGGAAGAAAAGACAAAACCAGTTGCAGCCTGTAGTCATGCTAATTAAAAATCAGTCCATTGCCAGTGTCTTACACCAAGTTAAATCACATGGTGATTTAACTTGGTGTAAGACACTGGCAATGGTGTGATATGGTAGCGAGACAAGAACTGCATTAATTAAAAAGTTAAAGGTGAGGCAAAATTCCACAAAAAACAGGGTGAGAGTCATAACTGTCTCCAGTACTGGAGCTGAATGCTCTTCACACACTCAACATGAATTGACAGGATTTTCTAAATCTCTGTGAGGGATCCCCTTCCTCTGTGGGGATCCACCAGGGCAGCTCCTGAGTGCACACCTTGGGACAGAGCTGCAGCCCAGAGCAGTGAGCATGACAGAGCACAAGCACAGATAATGCACTGCCTTTCCCGCTAAAAGCAAAGATTGAGTGTTAATTCTCCTGCCCTGAAAAGCATTTTCAGTCCCACTTGTCCTTACAGCAAGGAAGCCATTAACACTGTGCCTCGGGAATGAGGGGTAAAACTTAAATAAGACAGAATTCTCAGGGGTGGAAAATCAGATTAATGTGTCTTCCAAGCCCTGCCCTGAACATCACCCCAGTCCCCAACCTACACAGCAAAGTGCTCACCTTATCCACCCCCCAGTCTCACAGGGCTAAAGGGTAAGGCTGGAAGGGTTTTGCCACTTGGGTGGATAAAGGTAGCCCTATCTCTAAAAAAAACCATGTACGTTTTTTTTTTTTAGATCTACTTTTCTATTTTTATACTTGTCGCCCAAATAAGCAGAATACACACACACAAGTTGCTGAGAATGTACAAGTCATATAATCATTATGTTAAGTTTATAGCTGAGATTTTCCCACCTCAACAACTTTAGCAAACACCCACATGATTCCCAAACAAGGATTTGTCAGTATTTTTACTGAAGGCTAGAAGTTTACTGGAAAACATCCTGAATTGGCTACCTCCTGCTTTTACCCTACAGAAAACAAGAGGATAGGGTGCCCATTTTTAGTGTGGGCATCCCTCTAATGAAATAGCAAGGCTATGGTAGCTATGATGTGATCATAAATAATGGTGCTTTTGTATATGGAAATGCCATTAATATAGTGGAAAAGAATCATGAAGTAACCAACTGCAGAGACACTTTCAAAAATAAGATTAGAGTGGAATTCAGCTAAATGGAACACTTGCAAATTACCTAACCAGCCATTTACACCTAGAGAGAGCTGGGTGTTATTTTTCTAGAATGAAATTTAACTACTGATTTATTCATTTATCCTTGAAAGATCAGCATCTGCGAGGTCTGGTTCTCAGTCTGAAAATTTTGTTCTGGAGCTCCAAATTGAAAATAGCACAAGAGAAAAATAATGAGTCACATAAAATCTCAGCCTATCCTTAAAGGGCATGCATGACCACACAGCCACAGTAATTCACAAGCTACACCACCAAAAATCTCAGCTAGGAAACGTGACCTTAGTGAAGTTTCCACTCCCGAGGCAGACAGTGTTGACATTCAACAACAATCGAAAGAACATTTCACCATCAAAAGAATCTTTCCATGTTCACTGGAAATTAGCTATGGAGTTGATAGAACACATAATATAAATGGCCAAATTTTACTTTTTTTTGCGGGGGGGGACTGGGAACCAACCAACCAAAAATCCCAAATCAAGATAATACAACCGCAGTTTTTACACTTTTACTGATGACAGCTTCTCAAGGTTTTATTCTAGCAACTGCAAAGTCTGTGTGTATGTGCATGTTATCAGATAAGTACCCTTAAAAAAACAGATTTCCAAATAAATCTGTCAGTTCTGATGCCCTTAATAGGTATCCAGTGCACAGTTATCAGTCATTCACAAATAGAACTTTGCAAACATAAGAACGGAAAATGGACAGAGATAAAGAGCAGGCAGAGCCTGAAAAATAAGTGCTCATTTACAATTCTTAATGCAAATAGTAGCTTCTACTAAACTCATGTTACTTAGTAAAAATTAATGCTAAGCCAAAAAATTAATACTTTTTACAAGCACAAAACAAGCCAAAGAGGATGAATATAGGCTAATTTCAAATCTAAATAGTCTGTCTGATTATATATATTTAGTACTGAAGAGATGTATTTCAAGCACATTTTACATATATAGTCATAAAGCAAAGCTGTATGCCAAATTACCATGACCAGAGCAGATCATCAGAAGACTTATTCCCAGAATTGTGAACACTGTTCTAGAGGTAACCAATGAATACATCCAGAAAATATTCAATATGTTTATCAGTTTTGGTTCCAGGGATTTGCCACTTTGCCATGTCCTTGTAAGAAAAGCAGGGAGCAGTTCAGACTGGTGACAACCCAAATTTCTAGTGTGACAGCTGGGCAGGTGAGCCAGAGATGCTCACCAGTGTAAGTTACTGAAACACAAATACTGAGGTACCAGTCTCTGTGAACCAGCCACATCAGCTCGGCCAAACAGACACTGCTGGTGGAGCCCAAGAACAAAAGTGCCTGTCAGACTGCACCTCACCACAGCCTCCACCACTTGCTTCTCTCCCTTTCTTCTGTACTACCTCAGGCATGTTCCTGTTGATGAAGCCAGCTAGTTTTCTTCCCACACACACCCTCAGATTGTTTTACTCCATCGAGTGTTTCCAGCTGGATGTCACATTTGTCAGCCTCACAGCCCATGTTTCACTGCAAACTCTTCCCTTGGCATGATGTGTACACCACAGGACAGCTACACAACTTCCTGACATATCACAGGAGAGGGAATGAGAGTAATTACCCCTAGCTATATTTGGGACTTCTTGTTCCTTTCATTCACCCTCAAAATATTAAATAAGTGAGAACAACTCAAGCTCCAGGAAAAAAAAAAAAACCAAGGTAGCTTTACAAAAGTGAAAAAATTAACCGTTACAATCAATCTTAACTGTTCTCATAATCCTGCCACAGACATGACTTGTGCATGGACTAAAAACAAAGCTCTAAACATTTTATAGCATTTTGTGAATCATACTAGTTTTAAACAAGGAGAGATTATAATAGCGAATACCAAAGCCTTCCAGCCTTCCACATAATGTAAACCACTTATTCAACAGATGCAGATGATATGATTAAATATTCCAAAACTATAAATATTATTTCATTTATATCCCAGAGGATGGTTAAAAACCCACATTAGTACAGAAAATACTGTATTATGCAAATACATTCACACATATATAAATATGTGTATTGACAATAGAAAAAACATTCCGTAAAAAAAAAAAGGCTTATGAACACATAATTACTCCATAAGAATTGCAGTAAGGCATTCAGGGACAATGAACCCAGGTATTTATTTCCTCTACTTTTTCCTTTACAAATCTATTTTATATTGTATTTGATACTCTGGTATTTTATGTCCCATAATGACTCTGGAAAATGGTTATGTAAGTAGCTTTAACCAATGTTGTAAACAGGTTTTCAACTATTTTACCATATGTTAAAGATGACAGAAGATGTTACAACAAGTAATGAAACTCATTCACAAAGAATTCATAGGGTTTTATGCTCTAAGGGAAGGAAATCATTTTGGCTGTCTCCCAGAATGAACTGTTTAATCAGAAAACAGTTGCACTGAATTAACTAGCAGCTCCATGCAGCACAACTCACTGACTCTTCCCATCATCAAAATTTTCACTCAAGAGATAAATCTATTCTCAGTTAATTGATAGAAATAAGGGTTTGTGCAGTTGTGACTGCTGAGGCTACACAATATTGTGACAGACACTGATGTATCAGCATTGCAGGAGTTCCTTTTAACCTCCTGAAGATCCCAGGAAAACTCCCCATTTGCCACTGCCACTAGACTGTGGAGGAAGCATCCCAGTAGTGGGCAGACTGGCCTCTGCAAGTGTGAAAGGCAAAGAGGAACTAGGAATTTTTATCCCTAGAGGAGGAGGAGGAGTAATTTGTCCCTCTGAAAGCATAAACTCCTTAGAATCCCTCTGAGCAAAACAGGGACCTTTAAAGAGGACGTTAGCTTTTAAAGGCACTCACTCAATATTACTGCTTCCAGAGATACTTAATGTAAAACATGGCATTTAAAAAACCATCCTGGTAACAGCCCTTGTTTATAAGGATTTAAGTAGACCTGCCCAAAGGCATTCACATGTCAGGCTATGAATAGGTGCTGCTGTAGATAGCAAAATACATGATTGCCTTCTCTGGAAATGCAGCAAAATACTGAGCTCACTTGGAACTCCATCTGCCTTAACACTGAGATGAACAGCTCATTCTTTTATTTTTCCTTTAAATACCAGTTGACATTGGTATATTTCCTTTCCACCAAAAATCTCCCTGGTATTTTGCATCTCCTGTAGCACAGTTAAAAAGTATACCCGTAAAACCTGACTAATTTCCAATTTATAAAAAGTAATGTAATTATCTTGTTCAAATTAGATTTAATTACAAAGCCTCTGAGCAGTCTAAGAATATTTTTTGATACATGCTCCGTTGAAAACTGCCATCATTTTCAGCAGGGAACACAACGTCCATTTCTGGTTGTGTCTCTCCCCTTCCAGTTTGATCATCTCTGCTTAATTACCCCACTCTGGCACATCTCCTCAAATGGTATCTGGTTTCCAAGCTGAAACATCCAAACCCAAAGGAAAATGCTAATAACCTTTCAGAGACAGTACATCCAAACCCCCTGCGATCCAGGAAAAAAAATCCACAGAAAACTGGTATCCACCAATCCAACAAAACATCTCCTATTTTTTTCCTCCTTCCAGCAACACCACAGAGAGCTGGTTTCCAAGAGCACAACAGGCTGCTGCTACATGTCAGCAGCAAATAATCAAAATGCTATCAGGATGTAGGTGAAGATGGAAAACATCCCACTTACCATCTCCCTCAGAATATACACTCCGACAGCATCCACAGTACCTGCATGTCAGTGCTCTCCAACTGCCTTTATTGCTTTCACTCCATAAATTGGCATCAGAAATAAGAGCCAAAGAAAGTGATAATAATGTAGATAGGGATGCTGAATGCCACATTCACTTACCTGCAAAAGGAAAAGGACAGGGTTTGAGCTCACTAATCACTCTAGTTGGCTAATCTTATTAGATGGCTGCTAATTATCTCTGACACAAAGAAGGATTACACGAGGCAGGCAGAGAAACGGGTTTTTTAATAGATATAGAAATGTTTTTAATAGACATTGATTGGTTATATTGGGAAAAGAAACAAATAATATATTTATCCAGAGGTCATAAACATTTCCCTTTCTGTTTGCTGAAGAGCAGATGTGACAATGAAACAGGTGGTGGAAATATAAACCCTCCTAAAACCTCCAGGGTGTTTTCTCAGGAAGTGTCTAATGATTGTCACTGGATCTGTTGCAGTGCTTGCTTTATAGGCTAACGTGGTGCAGGGAGTTGCTGGGGTTTTGCCAGTGATCTCCTTGGCAACTGGCTGCTCAAAGGAGCCACAAATAGAAGCAGTAAACCCCACTCCCGATTCCAGTCTCAAAGCAGTTTGCACTTCTAACGTTCACCGAGCAAGAAAATCTGCATCCTACCAAAGGCAGGGTGCTCAAAAGAGCATGCATTCCCTCTCTTAACATACTACAGCCAGAGGTGTGGGAATAGCAACCTGATTTGTGCACCAGTTATGACAAAATCACAGAATAAATGATTTTTTAAATGTTTCCAAGATGATCCATTTTACAAGGAAAATCTTAATTAACAACAGCGCAGTGTTCACACAGATTTCTCAGTAATACAAGGTGCTCATTTGGGCTCCTCAAGCGTCAGAGAAAATAAGAATTTATTCTCATCTATTTTAAAGATTTATTACAGTGACTTAATGTGATTACTTATTTCTGCTTAGCCTACAATACAAGCATAAATTTATTAAATGTAGGTCACTCGTGTATTTTACATAGACAATAAACAGCAAACAAAAACCTAGAAAGAGTAATTTGCTGTCAGCTGTTCTGAATAACCACTTCATATATTATTTAACTGCATCACTCCAAGAATAGCAATTAATCATTCATGCTCATTAAATATAAGTTTTAATTTCTTCTGCATTTTTCTTTGTTGCTTATTGGTAAAAAAAAGGGTGTTTCTTTAGTAAAAAGTATGAGTATTACAAAATAATTATCTTTTATCTACATAGCAGGCTTATTTATACAAATACACAGGAAACTAAGACATAACTTCATAATATTTTACAGATAAAACTAATCGTCTTCTAGGAAGGATTTATAGAAAAGAATAAAGATTAATCCTGATAAATCAAATGAGTTTTAAAACATATTTCAACATAAAATGTGGATGCTTTCAGGAAAAGACATTGCCTGAGTTACTCAAATACAGAGTGCATGTGTTGGATAACACCATGCATAGATTCCCCAACAAAGTAAGCACAACCAAAACACAAGAAAATGGTATGCCACTAACTAATATCATTGTCATAATCAAGGGCAAAATTGATTTTAAAGCCTCCTGCAATCTCTTAACAGAGAAAATACCAAAGAAATGCATAAGCAAACACATCAGGCATATAGATGCCTTTATAAAGAGACATAAAGAACATGCTGTGTTAAAGATAGGTTATGATCCTTGAGGTCCCCTTCCAACTTGATATTCTTCAAATCTATGTAATAGATTTAAATAGTTAAATAGTTTTTACTTGAATAAATACATAGCTCAGTTTTAAAATTTGAAGCAGCTTTTCAAGTCTGTAAAGGTTTCACTATATAAAAAATGTCTTACAACATCTTGTTTAAGCTAAGTACAGAGTTTTACCAGAACTTGGAACATATAATTTATCTTTTTAATTAGAGTTACAAAGATGTGTGGTTCAAAAGGGACTCATTATGTGCAGTTGACATGATGAAGATAGAAATAAAGGTGAACATGAGCTGGCCCAAGTATCAGACGCAGCCCAGGGACATCACCCAAACCCAAGCTCAGTCCAATCTACTTTTCAGCAGCGTTGCTTCTGAGATAACTTGCAGAGATCTTTCTGATATGTGTGCCAATGTTGTACTGTGTCACACAGAAAAACTGATCCAGTGTCACACAGTAAAAGTGATCACAGCCAAAGTGATCCATTGGATTCTCTTGTTCAACCTCTACCAACACAGGGTCTGCAGCCTGAGGAGAGGCAGCTTATTTGGAATTAAACTGCCTGATAATGCTCAGCTGCCAAGCTGGGGATGCAGTCTGAGTAGGTATACTCTGTCTTTTGACTGTTTGCTCTGTCTTTTGACTGTTTCTCAGATGGAAGTGTGGAGCATTTGGAGGCTCATCTTTGTGTAAGCAAATGAGTTAGGTTGGTTAGTGAACAAGAAGCAACTCAGCTGATGAGGCAACAAGCATCTCATGAGGCAATTTCCTCCCTTTCCATGAAAACTCCCTTCTGTCTGTAGTCTGGGGGCAATACACCAGAGTTAATCTCTGTTTAACATCTCACCTGAAAGCTTCCTCAGCTGGGGATCACGTGAAGGACCTGGGCAGCTTAAAAGGAATGGGAGCAACGAGTGCCCATTGACTTGAAGAAATCATACAAAAGGTCTCAGCTTGACAAAAGCAACGACTAAAGGATTTAAAAGCTCGGCCTCAGGTGCACAAGGTGGTTGATAGCAATTTTACAGGTATTTCTCTAGAAGAATAACAGATTTGATGCAAGTCCTTACAATCAAGAGCAATCACTAAGAAAAGGACAAGGTGTACAGATATTCCCTACACCCCTTTGAGGAGGAATGCCAGCAAGGAACAAAATAATCTTTGCAATGTGTTATTGGACTGGAGAGAAGACCAGCTACCCAAAGAAATTACAGCACAACCTTTCTCCAGTGTTTAACACCAAGTGCCTGTGACAAGCCCACAAATGGTTAGGAATGGGAAGTTGTTGTTTGCTATCAAATTTCTGCTAACTGAAGGAACCAGAGCATCACTTAGCTAAAAAAAAAAGCTCCACAAACCAAACATGCAGAGATACAGACAATTGTCAAAACACGTTCTAAATGACAGAAGAAAATGTACTCATTGATTCAAGGAGAAATTTATGAACAGATATTTCTCATTAAAGGGACTAGTAATTAAGTTATTTACAACTGTTGCAATTCCAAGGCTTCATTGCTTGTAGGGAATTATAAAAACCAAGGGCTCAGGTTATTTCTTTAGCTGCAAACAAGTTACCACAGGATAAATGAGAAGACTTGCCACAAGAAAAACCCAAGAATTTTTGTTTTTCAATGCCCAGTTTTCCTTAGCAAGAAGAGAGTGAAAAATTACTCCAAGCTTGTCATATGTTTCCACCAGCCTGAATGTGTTCTGTAAAGGAGATGAGAGAACCACCAGAAGAGCTGGCCCCTGTTCTGAACCACAGCCAGGCAAGATTAAGAGGAAAAGAAGCAAAACCAAATCAGCTAAAAAATTATGCAGGAGATCTACGCTAAAATTGCTGAAGGTGTGAAAAGCAGAATAAAAGATACTGCATCATCTGAAAAGACAGAGAATGGCATGGAAGCAGCATCTGAGCTGGTCAAAAGTCTTAGAAATCATGACACATAATATTAAGTTCATATGGAAAGACAGAGATTAAAAGAGCAGCATGACAAAAACACATGCCAAACACACACAAGTCTGAGGGAAATAAGGTAGTCAGAGCTGACAGAAGAGGGATGAGCTTTGAACAAACCTAGCCAAGAGAAAACCATGGCAGAAGCCAACTTTGCATCAGTGGAAGTGAACAGATAGTGACAGATTTTAGAGCCCTGCAGTATGAGAAGCCAAGCCAAGAGACTCAAGGTTAGCAGAGGATCAGGGTGAAGTAGGAAAGCATTATTTTTCCCCTCCACTTAAGAGCAACCCACTAGTTTATAGTGAGGTGATATTAAGAAGGCAAGAAAAGCTACACCTGTATAAGGAAAACACAGTTATTTAAGGAGCAGAAATGAGGAAAAGCACCAGTCAGAACACAGGTAAGGGGGAAAAAAAGCACCAAAATAGGAGAAAATCTAGGAGGACAAGTATGAACACAAACCAAATACAGGATTTGAACCTATAGTAAACAACTTCTATAGACCAGGGTAGGATATGAGGTAGGAAGGATGTAAGTGAGGAAGATTTTGAATAGAATGTAAAGGCAGCATGAAAAAGTCTGGTCAAGTGACAAAGTGCCATTTCAATGTTCAGTGAAGGACCAGCACAACTTCCAGTTCCATTTACATGCGGCTGGCACCCAAAAGTCAAAATTATGCCAATGGCATGGTACCTTCTCTAAAAGTATGCAGGATTCTGAAAATTGGGACTTTTGTAAAGATAAATAGATGCTGGCAAAGACAGATGTGATATTCTCTGGAACAAGAAAGAGCAAATTAAAACTTGCTCCTTTAGGGGAACACATCATCAGTCCCCAGTCCGTACATGAGCAGTCAAATTTTGCATGGGTTTTACTCAGCTCTAACATTGTAACCCGGTTGGCATAAGTTCTGTTTTCCAGGTGATACTGTTACTTTCTGTTTCTAAAATGTTATCTTTCTTTTAAAAATAAATAAAATTCCCTTGCATTCAATAAAGAGGAAACTGAAAGGAATCATTGCATTAAACACACAGTAAGAATCTCATCTCAAACCAATAATCCCACACCTTGTGTCTAAACTAAATTGTCTGAAAAGGACTATGAGCTTCTCTGGTGTGCAGGGAAGGTGTTGACAGAGGTTGGCATCATCACTGCAGCTGAGGCTGCAGACATCTCAGACCCCTGGTCCTGGTCCCACCAACAACCAGGAACTCATGTGCCTGTGCACCAGCTCCTGCTGCCCCACAGCAGCCTGGGGGCTCCTCTGCCAGGGCAAGCTGCAAGAACGCCTTGAAGCATTGACTCTCACATAAAATTTGTCACTGACTTTAATAAAAATGAACAAAACTGTCAGCTCATTAAGTAGATTTGGGATCGGATCTCTACCAACTAATTTAGGTTTCCTTCTGTTCACTCCTGATTTTATGACATCAACAGAGTATAATTCCAGTTTTTACTGTCTACAGTCAGTCAAGAAACAAATCTGGGAAGGTTTTGTCTGTACAAAAGTAAATACTAATATTGTGAAGTGTTCCTTTGTTCCATTTATATTTCAAAATTTATAAAAGGATCTATTGCACCTTTCAGGCACCATTTTCCATGCCCTGTAATTCACTGTTAACAAAGACTGTTGAGAAGAAAAAGGATGTCTAGAAGACTTCAAGACACAACCCACCCAAACCTTTAAGATTTAAAATGGTCCATGACATTTTTTGAAACTATTTCTGTCAGTAGAGCATTTGCTTGAAAAGAAAAATCCATTATTCTTTAAGGAGCAGGGTTACCTACAGAACATGAACACTATTCACCTCATCAAAGTAACTTCAGGGTCACGTAAGTCACTCCTGACCACAACTGCTGGAAGCAAAAAAAAAGAATCTCTAAACCATTGTGTTGCAATCAGATACAAACAACTAAACTGAAAATGACCAAGGCAGCTGTTTTAATAAAACATTCCATCCACAGTTCACTGGTCTCATGCTGTTTAACAGCTAAGATAAGCTGCAGTTAAAACACACATCTACTGTATATATTATTTTCAATCACACATCAACACGTTCACATAGAGCCAAGAAAAAACTCAAAGGTTCCATTCACAAAACCTGACATGATACTTTATCCTCCTAGAAGAGGGACAGGTAGATCATGAGTGCTGTAGTCATGGTAAAGGCAAAAAAAGCCTCAAAAACACCCAACAAAAAAACCCTAACAACAACAAAACAAAGAACCCAACACCAACAGAACCAGAGAAAACCCTGAATAATTCCTGAAAACAGAAGCTCACTCCATATATATAACTCCATTGACAGGAAAAAAAAAAAAAAAAAGAGCCAGCAAATGCTTTTCTAGAGGAAAATGCACTCATTCCAATTCACAGTGAGCTACAAGGGGAGCAAAGTGCCTGTCCTTACCCTTTGGCTAAAAAGAAATACTTTTTCTGCCCAAAATTCTGTGAAGGCACACCACACGAACAGATGTACAAACAAAACCAATGTAGTGCTTATCTCCTGGAGTTTTAATTTTTCAGCAATTGCAAATGGCTCCAGCTTTAGTTTATGCAAGGTTGTGACAAGCTGAAACGATGAGAAATTGGAAAAAAAGAAAACTTATTTCACAGTGAAATTGCTGACACAGTGAGCATTAATTTGCATTTTAGCAGAAATTCATCATCTGACCATATCACAGATATCCCACACGCTCAGTCTCTCTCTTCTCTTTGCTCGTGGCTGGGTATCTTTAGGTCAGAATTTTGAAAAAAAAAAAATTAAACTGTGCCAGTTGCAAGGGTTGTATTAAACAGAAAGAGGGAAGAGAAAGCTGTGGCTGGAATCAGATTTTCCATATGATCCCTGCATATATGGCCTGAATCCCAAAAGGTCCCTGAGGAAACCTGATGTCTTTCACTATGCAACTCTCAGGTATAGTTTTAAAAGGCAAAGACTGAAAACACAGTGCAAGGATTATCAAGGGCTCTCCAAAGATCACAGGCAAGTGCTGCACATACTGACAGCAACACCTACCTGAGGAAGGCTGATAGAAAACACAGCCCAAAATTTGATTAAAATAATAAATTTTGCACATTTGTCAAAGTTTTCCCTCCTACATTTTCTCTCTTATTTGTTTAGTCAGAAAAACAGTAAGTAGCTCTAGAGTAGTTTTAATGCTTTCTTCACTAAAATAATTCCTATTGCTTTTGGTACAATTCCAGCAAATTCCACAGCTGAGAGAAAAAAAAAAAATCAAAGAGATTGCTTTTGATCCAATATTTATTTCATGAAAGGAAATACCCTTTCATCACAACACAGACATTGTTTTCTGTGAAGTACCGTACCTTATTTGGCATCCAGTCAACTCTTGGCACTTTATCCAGAAGTACCAAATTTCACCTCATGGAACTGGCAGTCACAAGTGTTATATATCCCACAATTCTTTCAATAAATACCAAGTCAACCTCATTAAGCAGCAAACACAAGCATATCATAATGAATTACAGTAATGCAAGAACACAAAAAACCCAATGGACACTTAAGGGCATTATTTGGTAGAAGAGACTGATTAAAAAAAATAAGACATAGTTTCAGAATTTTAAATCAAAATCAGTCACCCTTCTAGAAGAAACATACTCCTGTTGAACTACAAATTATGAAGCTGACTAAAGAAATCAGAGCGCAATTCTCTGCCTCAGGCTGTGGAAGAGTTTAATCACCATGTTTCTTCCCAGCTCTGGGTGCTATGACATTATGAATTTCAGGTAAGTTAAGCATGCTTTACAGACCCTGGAAGAGCCTGAAATGTTGGCCAGGTATTATCCCTAATATCTGAAACCAGCTGGAGCCCAGGCAGTTGCTGTACCCATCTCAGAAATGTCAAACACAAAGGCATCAGACAGAAAGAGCGGGCTGAATTCAGGCAGACAGCAATCTAAGAATCCTGCAAAATTAGACTTGGACATCTCTGTACCTGACTTTACAAGACTCTTCCTGCTAAATCTTCCCCAAAAGGTGAATTCAGCTGTGAACATTTATTCACATCAACAGTCCTGCTGAGATGTTATGAAGCCATAAAGCACTTGTGCTTCTGTGCTATTGTCAAATGCACAAAGGCAATTGTGCAGCACACTCAGAGCAGGGAGACTCATTTATTGACTGTATTTTGCCATGGTTACCTGGACTCATGAGCTACAGGAAAGCAAGTATTTATTTTGATGCTGTAGGAAACCCAGGAGAGCAATATGCAATATGGATGAACTAGTCTAATAAGAGTATTACATGAGGACACTGGAAGTTGCTTTGGGAAGACTTGTGGGGAAAAAAACAAAACCAAGCATGCTAAAGAGTTTTTCAAAGAACTGACCTTTACTATTAATAAAAGCAGAAGACACAGGAATGAAAAATGCAATTCTGGAAAAGCTCTGCAATTTACTAGGATTGCAATTTCTTTCACTTGGAGCACACCTTTACCATAACTTTGCCAGAAAAGTCCTTTAAAAATAAACTAGTTTGCAACCCACAGTGAAAAACAACTTATCTAGGTCTCCTATTTTCAACTATGATGTACATTCCCACAGGTGAGAAAAGCACTGTGGATTTTTTTTTTTTTGTATCAGGTTTTGGTTCTGTGTAGATTAACATGTTTCCATCTCTCAGTTCTCAGCTAGGTTATCTAGTTTCTTTCTCCAAGTTACTTAGACTGTTACACAGGTTTTTTTCATACAAGAGCAGCAAGCAATTCAAGTTCAGCAATACAAACATTCTGCAGGTGAGATTCATATTATTGGCACCATTAGCAAAAGGTGACACATTACACATGACAGTGCAGTGCCACTGGCAAATATATTTTATTTGAGTGAGTCAGTTAAGAGCTCTGCACAAACCAAGTGATCTCCACCTGAAGAAAGGGCACATCACCTTCACCTACCAGGTGAAGAAAAAATTTTGCCAAAAGTATGGTTTGAAGCCAGTGGTAGAAGCTGTGATGGAACAGAAAGTTGCAGTTAAAAGTCACACAAAGTTCCCAGGTGCAGCTGTTCACCAACATAGCTGCAGAACTTCCACACTACAACTTCAGCAGTCAGGTCAGACTGAACAGAGCTGCCTACCTCACTCTGTGCACACACACACACACACAGAATCCTAAAAAATGAGTTATTTCAGAGTAGAAGACAGGAAGATAGTGAAAGTTGAGAAAGATCATTAAGCCACACAGATTCAGTCCCCAGTGTCACACTGCTCTTTGGAAAGCTGCAAAGACTATTTGGGAAGCTCCAGAGCATGTTCAAGAAGGATGGCTGTATGTATCAAACCCAGGCTGTGCTGCTTCTAGAGAGAGCTGGCAAAAGGCTTGCATAGAAACACAAACACCAAGACTCCACTGCAACAGTCAACTCCAATTATTTACAGGAAAGAAGAAAGTGTCACTGCTTTAAGAACTTACTTCCATTCTCCTAATAGCTACTGGTTCACTGATCACAGCTTGTGAAACAGCTTGCTTTTCAGCTTATGGCCAGAATGCAATTCAGCTAGGGGTAATGTAAGATTTCATATGAAAAGCTACAACAGTGACAATATGGGCAAAGTTTCTGTCTCCCTTTTATTTCCATCCTCACTGCTGTCAGAGAGGTTAGAGCTCCCCCAGGGGCTCTGGACATCAGGTCAGGTCTGCTGGGTAAGCAGGAGCACACATTTGCCTAGAAACTGCATAACAGATCAGGAGAAAAATAAAAACAACTAGTGAGCCTCTTCATCCTCCAGATTCCCTCAGCCTTTTAGAGGAAACAGAACTGCTCTCAGCCTTTCAAAACACCAGGATAGTACCAGTGCTACCACGCTCAGTTCATGCTGAACTCCAAGCCCTTCCAGCAGCTGGCTGACCATGTGCTCCTCCTGAGCCCTGGGAGCTCCACAGACAGGCTTTCTTCTTGTTACTATTATTACTGCCTCCATCCTAACAGGCCTTCCAAATATGTGCCTTCTGTGCCAAATTATGGCAAAATATTTAAACGGCAAAATTTAGAGAAAAAATGGAACCATCATGGTTATGTTCTCCTTAAACACATAACTTGCTCCCCAATTTCTTATCATTTAGATGGTAAAAAGGTTGGAGACTAGGACTAAGTCCTTACCTCATGCAGAATGCAGCATAAAAGGCCTCTGAGGATAATTGTGGATTCTTTACTACTATTAAAAACCAACTTTCAATTAAACTTTACTACACAGGAATTTCTCAGCTCAGGCTCTTCAGGATCACAACACAGCAACTGAAACTGAAGGCTGTTATTTTTCAGACTGTCTTTCCTTTCTTGACTGCTTTCTCACTATAAGCACACCATCCTTTCCTCCCAAAAGCATCCTACAACCATCTTGCATTGACATTCAATATTTCATGATGACTGTCCAGTGAGTGGCATGTATGCAAAAGATAACCAAGACAACAAATAATTAGCAGGTTTTGGCTGGCTGAATGCCTCCTGCAAAGAAAAGAGCAATTCATCTCCTCACAAGAGACAAAGGAAAAGACTGAAGGAGCTCTAAGACATCTTGAATTAAGCCATCATATTATTCCTTCCCTACAGTGTAATTGCTTATTTAAACACATTAAGAGAACTAAGAGTTTCTGTGCAGTAAACAGAGACAGTGCCCCACACCCCCTCCCTTTTCACTCAGCTTTAAAATCAACTGAAATAATGCAAAAGTAATTGGAGTGATAAGTCAGAGCTATGTTTTATTTCTTTTTCAAATTAAACAGTTTCAGCTTTAACTGGTGACAAAAACTGAATTGGATTTTTCAATTTCCTAGATTGTCATCAATCGCTTTTTCACTGTTGTGCTCTCTCTGAGCTTCCTTCATTTTGTTTGGACATGATTGAAAATTAACTGGAACACAAAATGGAAATATTCCTCCTCTCTATTAGGAACATTTGCCAGTGTTAGCTGGAAGTCTGCATTCCCTCTCTGCCTGTCATCCCCTCATACTGAAAGTGGAGACAAAAATGCTTTCATTTCCCTCTCAGGCAGGAACACAGCCCTTCTTCTATGCGGCTGCAAATCCCTCATCTCCCCTCACCCTACTGCACAGCACAGATGGAGAGACCCATTCCCAAATCCTAGCGGCTTGTGGAACCAACACAGGGAGGACGTTTGTGAGTCAAGTTGAACTTTTACAAACCCATGTCAGAAACACCAGCAGAGAACCACGTAACTGAGTAAATACCACAGGATCTCCCATCTTCTTCCCATTCTGGAGCCCCAAACCCAGTGAGACCACACAGGGACATGGTGGGATTGAGCTGGGGGGGGCAGTGTACCTCTAACACTGAATATTCCTGAAATTCTGCCTGTGCTGCCCAGCTCACCTCAGGGAATAGGTGACTGCAAACAGCTGGGCCCTTCCAAAGCTGACCAGCATGACAGCAGGAGGCACCTTTGGGCAGGCAGCCACTCCTGCTGACAGCACAACCCTGCCAGCCCTCCCCACCTCACACCAGCGTCTCAGAGAGCCCCAGCGAGGTCTGCAGCTCAGACTTGGTAATTCCTGTTCCTCAGCAGCCTTCATGCCTACAGCATCATGTGCCTTTGAGTTCTGGCTCGCCAGCCACTTGGGGACTGTTCCCAAGCCACACGTGGCTGGAGAGAGGAGCCACCTTCCCTAAACAGGAAGGCTAAGATTAGCTTCCTGCACCCAAAATGCCTGCCTCTCAGATTGAGTGGCATGCTCTGAGACATGGCAATGGAAAAAGAGGCCAAGTTGCTATTTAAGTCCTCAAACCTCTTCTAGGAACTGTACTGAAAAACACTACCTTTACATTGAAGGAAGAGAGGTGTTACATTAAGACTTCATTGAAATTGTGTGCAATACTGGAGAGCAATGAATGGAAGAAGTGAGGCAGAGGAGTGAGAAGATGGGCAAATTGTTACTGAATACATAAACACTGCCAAGTATTAATCAAGTGTGTTTCTCCCTATATCGAGTTCATGGCATACAGAACAACATGGTGTGAAAGTTTTCACACTAAGTGCTCTTCATATCAAGAGAGAGCAGCAGATTCTGCTTCCAGAATGAGTGAGCAGGGTCTTCTTTGAAGCCTTTGCATCTGACAAATTATCAGTCAGAGAGAACAAAATTACTTTCCATCCTCTCCCGTATTTCCACACGTACACATCTCCACAGAAAGCCAGTCATTTCCAAAGTGTTTCCAGTGTTAATATACCCAATTCTTTTAAATAAGAAAATACATATGTATTAGCCACATAAAAAGCTTCAAAACTATACATGAAATCTGCAAAATCTACAGCAACCCGTGCTTATTAGTACATCTGTGCCAGTTTAAGTGGATGCCATTAATTTAGCTCATCAGATAAATGTGTTTACCATCAGCTGTGCTTCTCCCATACTTCCAGTATAAGACTCAATGACAGATACATGATGCAGAGTCTTAAAAAGGACAAAACAAGCACTGATGACTTGTCATCAATGATTTCATGCAGAAGCTTCCAGTCCTAAGTCCCTATTTGCATAAATTTGAACTTATGAATAAAGGAGTTCTAAGAGTAACTACCTCAATAATCAGTTTTCCCCCCACTGCCATTTTTCAGCAGCAAAATAGACCTAACTCACCCTGGTCCTGAGGAAAATGTGCTCATTATCTCATGCATCTGAGGAGGTGAACACAGATTATCCTGAGGTTGGTTAAAATATGTTATTTTCCCCCTTAAAAATTCCATTGAAAGAGGAAATGCAAAGGGAAGGAGACTCATCGAAGAAATCGATGAGTTTCACATTTTTCATTTTTCCTTCCCCTCTGAAAAGATCATCTTCTAGCATTCCCAGGTTGATTTTTGAGATGCCAGTGAGGGGAGATAATTAACATCCAGGCTTAATCCCACCAGTGCCACCATCTTACAAATGGTGGAACCCACAGGAGAAGCCAACAAAGGCAAAACCAGGCAGCATGAATCCAAGTATTAACCTGCCATAGCAGGGATATAGCAAGGTAACTAAATACACCCTGAGCACATGCAGCAGCTTTTTTTGGCTGAGATGGTGTCAGTTTTTGATAGCCCATGCTATGAAACACATCAGTGCTTGAAAAGCCTTCCTGGCTGGCCTCACTCTGTGTTGCTGCAGTTGGGGAACAGCCAGAAACCCCCCTGACCAGCTTTCTTTCCTCTCTGTTACACCTTCACTTACCCAGCTCAGCCTGTTTATTGCAGACTTCACTGGATCAAAACGGTGACATCGATATTAGAAGGGGTTTGCTTCTGCTAAAATTGTATCCTTGCTAGAGTACAAATACACAATCAACTACTTACAGAGTAGACTCTTGCAACCCTATTAAAGACTAACCACTTTGGAAAAATGTTTTACACTTCACCAGTTTACCTTCAGGTCAGTAAACTGCATTAAACACATTGGACTAAGACCTCCAATACAGGAAACCACTTCACTACAAGCTCTGAAATACATCACCTACAATATTGTGTACTACCTTTCAAGCTGCCAGTCAGCAAGCATCAGTGCTGGTTGGCTATATTGTGTATGAAAGTGGTTCAGAAGTTACAGCACAAGACTACAAATTGATCCTTCTTGGGTTTATTCCCAGCTCTATTTGTGATTCGCAGTAAAACAAGGAGTACTACAGAAACTCTAAACTACCCAAGGCTTTGAGGACACAGACCAAGCAAGGTACTCAAAACTGAGGAGCACTGGAATTGCAGAAAAAACCTGATTTTATCTCTCCTGGCTATTTGTTACTGTGTAAGCCTCAGTCAGGCAATGCAGATTAAGCCAAAGACATGGAAACGTGCCCTGTGCTGCAGCAGTACAGGGACATTTATCAGTGGCCCCTTTACAGGGCTCTGGTAGCCAATCAGTAATTCCTGTACATGATGAGTACTACCCAGTAAGGTAGCAGCAGCATCCTATATCTCACATTAAGGTAGGTAGGATGAAATCTGTTACTTATTTATAAATCTTGGTTTGTGTTGCCCACTGCTTTGCCTCTCTGCTTTGATTGCAAACTGGACAGTTTTTATTGCTACCACATCATCTCTAAGCTTCCTCTTGCTGATCAGAGCCCTCTTGTCACTCCTGTATTCCCCTGATTCTCAAACCCTGTCTATGCCCTGCTACTTTAGACTTCCTGTGTTCTGTTCTGTTGTCATTTTTCCTTCCTCTGTTCTCCTAGGAAATCTGCCATATTTCCATATCTGTGCCCTATCACCTCTGACAGTCCAATCTTGCAAACACAGATTTGTGCTAGGAGACTCAAGATGGCAAGCTAGCTCATTCAAATCTGTGATATTTAAGCTCTTTTTTGACAAATAACCAAGGCACTTCTTTTGCACTTTGGTGTTAGCTGCTTTTGCTATCATTACTGCATTTGGCAACTAAAATTTGGCAAATTTGGCAACTAAAATTTGCTAAAAAGTATAATGAAGAAAATAGTGCCATGGAAGCAGTCAGAAGATCATATTTTAGTAACATAAGTCAGTAATACTAAATATGCTTATTTCCACAGAGGCAGTAATGCCATATATTCCATGTCATCAGAAATAACTTATGCAAATATTTATCCAATATACAGCAACTTTATTTGAAAAAGCTGTTTCAGCCTGATTACAGATGCATTTCGAATTTGACAAGTAATTCAGCTGGAAGAATAATCATCATGCCATACTGACATGCTCTTCTTGCCTTGTCTGCCTTTGGCCTTACAGCTCCACGTCCTACTTGTGTGGATTTGAGAAAGACAAGTACTCACTTTCCTCTCCATGAAGGGATGTGAACCCCCACATCTCCCAGTCACCAGCCAAAAGCTTCAAATCTCTGTCCTGAATCAGCAGATTGTGGATTAAGCACAGAATTTCAACACTGTCTTGAGGTGGGTTCCTTTTGAGATCTGTTGTGAGGATTAATCTGATTTGTGAAAAACATTTCAGAATGGTGGGGGGAAGGATGGGGGGGGATGACATTTGACTTCAGGAACCCAGAATAGAATGGAGAATCCCTATCATGTAATGTGGAAGGAATTATCATGTGCTCATACCAATAGGCAACCAAACATTGATAAATATGTGCTCAGCTTTTTTTTTTTTTTTTT
>VXBC01008935.1:347106-421717 GCA_013399945.1 Ploceus nigricollis | reverse complement strand
CCCAGAGAAGCAAATGTTCCTCAGCAGATTTATAACACCCCAGAAGTCACACCCTGCAGTGGCATCTCAGGAGGCAGGCTAATCAGCTCTGCTTCCTGCCTGCAGCACATTAGGTCATCCTTCCCTGCTCTCCAGCCACACTGGGCACCTCAGACAGGCAGCAAGGAGGGCAAAGCTGCTCTTCCCCAGCCAATCTATATTAAGGGGCTTACACTGCAAAGCAAAGGAAGTGCTGAAAGAGGATACAAATAGATTAATATTACAGCTTGTAAGCAATCCCAGGAAATTAAAAACAGCCTGCCTGAACAACACAGAGACTGGTGTGCTACAGGCATCCTCCCCAGCTCTCACCATAGTAACCAGGATAGCCAAACTGTGTCTGTTAGCTAGAGCATTTATATCTGAGAACATTTTCCTCCATTTCTGTAACATAATTGGTAATTCTTCAAAAGACTTCAAACAGCTGAAAAATAATAATCAAAACCTAAAGGAAATGTCCTCTTTTTAAAATATATATACAGAGCAAAGGGAGAGAGAAAGCTAAGAGTTCTGTAACATGGTTTCTCCACACAATAAAGCTTTCTCACCACAGAGATATCTTAATAAACAAGATATATACTACTCTGAACATGATCCACCTTGCATTCCATCACACTTCACAGATATTTTATATTTGTGTGCAATGAGATAATTTATTTTGGTGGCTATTAGCTCTAGCAAAAACACTTGTCTATATTTAGGAGTTATACTGAAATAGTATTTCCCCAAAGTTCTGCTACTTGAAATGTACATAAATAATCAACAGCTAGTAGCCAAAACAAACAAACAGGTAAATTACAATGAATAAACAAGTAATTTTAAAAAAATTATTCTTTTCAAGCTTTATGGCGAGTTGCCAATCTAGAGCAAGTTGAGCAGATAAGAATGGTAACTTCTGTGTTTATATTCTGTGGTGAACATACTCCTTTAAGCTCACTCTGGAAGGTCAGGCTTCAATCACACCCTCCAGCTCGCATCTTTCCAGCAGCTCACACGGATTGTTTTGCTGATATCACCATGTCAAAGGGACCAGGCTTCCATCTGTACACTCCCCTAATATACTTCAAATTCCTAAAAAAATACCCTGCTCTATTTTTCATTTACAGTTCTTCAGCTGTACTAAAGTTAGCCAGTGTGAGGACACAGGCACACAGAGTAGCTGTACAAAAATCCCCTGCTACAAAGCACAGAAAAGATCATTCAGGATCATCCTCTCAGTGTCATGTCAGAGGAGGGAAACAAACCCCAGGGACCCACCATCAGACTTCCTGGCTGTTCCAGGAGATGAGAACATTTGCATGCTACAAATCCCATGCTGAGGCCCCAGACCAATGCCAAGCCCCTGTGGCCACACCTTGCCTTCAGCACTGTGGCCCTACACAGGTCTGCACATTTGCATGAGGGATTGCTGAGGTCCAGCTAACACATTCCACAGTCAGAGAGAGATTTTTTTATACACCCAGGCTTTGATTCCCACATTTCAGCTGAAATAGAATGTACCTTTCTTGCTTTTCCATGAGCACGCAGACCTCATTTCTCACAATGTAATTCATCACAAAAAAGGCTGCCAGCACTGCCATTTTGTGCTGCCTGCCACACAAGATTTTGCTGAGATAGCCATTAGTGCTAATGCTTATCCTGGCAATGGATCACTCTACTGAATAGATTCGCTTGATGTAATTATTTGAATTACTTAAAATTAGAGAAGTGCCAATCATTTGTTCAGCAGGGAGGAGATGCACACATTTTCTAGCAATAATCAACACAAAGTTGTCATAGTCAACCAAAATGGATTCCTGTCCTTAAATTCCTCTTAGGGTTAGAAAATACTTTAAATTAAAAGGCACTTGGGGTGTAGCTAAGTAGTCATTTAAGAAAAGTTATGAAGAACTCTTATGAGACAGAATGAATATACAGCAATTCTAAACACGGATGTGCAAGAACACGACTCACATAATTCCCCAAAACTACCATAACCCACTAAGCACTATTTAGGAATTCAACAAACCATTGGAACATACTAAAAATATAACACCTGGAAAGAGCAACTGAGCTGTGCACTTTGGTTAGCACCTCTGACTGGAGCCTGCAGTGCCTCAGCTGCACACCCCTGTCCCCGGGAGGTAACGGAAGTGCTGGAGATCAGTCAAAAATGTAAATCCTCACCGGATGAGCCACCAGCTGAGTGCAAACTCACTGTTGTTATGCACCCCTCATATCATGTTTACAAGTCATAAGAGGTCCTGGCTATAAGCAAGCTACTATTTTCTAGGAGTTCAGAGAACCAAAAAGCTGCAAGGGAAACCCCACAGATTTCTCAGTGGCTGTTCTCTATTCATGGCTGAATTTTCACTTTTAACTTCAACAGACAAGTCAGATACGAAGGCACATAAATACTGCAGCAAAATCGTTGTAAAGATTTTTACTGCCCTGTTAATTTCCACTGAACACAACTATAAAAAGGAAATAAAAGTAAAATTACAGTGATGAAAAACCCACACACACACATTTTAATTTCTAGATAGTTTTACTTTACAGTTATGGCTTGCCTTGAAATGCTGTACCCTCTCAGGACCTTGCCTCTGCTTTTATGAATGCTTGTTTCCTGATAGCCCCATCATGAGGGCAGCAAACACCAGTACTGACATGCCAACCCCTGTGTGCCTGGTAGATTTGGTCACAGTTTATACCCATTCAGAACGAGTACAAAGGAAATGAATGGCAAATTTGGGTTTGGAAGCAGCATGTATCCACTTTTCACTGCAATAAATATAGATGACAGACAACAACTTGTCTGGTATAGATGATAACCCACTTTCAAGGCAGATGCCCCAAATCTCCTTTTTTGCCCTTCCCTTCTGTTCCCTCCCCAAATCACTGACAACATTCTTCTCGGCGTTGATTTTTTGCAAGGACAGACTTGTAACAGCTTCTGTTCAATTTAGGTGAAGTGTGAAGGTCCCACAAAACCTCAAACCCCCCAAAAACTGCAAAAGCCTCAAATACTACCAATCACTGAAGCTGGAAGAGAGAACACAAAATGCTGTACTTTAAGTTACACATCATACATATTAGCCAAAGCATATTTTATTTTTGCCTCAGTGGCATAAATATAATAGATAATAATAATTTAAGCTCATTCTGTGAACTGTGGATGTTGCATTCATTTCCCTGCTGGAATGGTAGTCACATTTCTGCAATGGGAGTATGGCAGCTGCCTGAGGTTTGGATTTGGTAATGCTTTTGTACAGGTAACAATGCAATCAGATGCAGACAAAGACTCAGTTCTTCCAGACTTTCCTCACAATGCCATGATTTCCATGAACAATATCCTTCTGAAGCAAAGTTTGAAATCCAGGTGCCTACTCCATCCAATCCTTGTTCTGAGTTTTTTAGGGGGGTGTTATGCTTGATTTTGACTCTTTTTTTCCAGGAAAGCAAAACAAGGACAGATTGCCTATACACCCTGCTGAATCACAGAATAACAGCTCAGGATTTCTTTTATTCTTGGTGGTGTAATATGCTAGATGTGTTCCTGGTTAGGGATAAAGACTCATTTTTCCTTTGAATTATTTGATAAAGGACTAAGAATGATGTGTTTATTTGCATCATACTACCATTATATGGAAACCTGATCTTAGAAGAAATGTATAACAATATTGAGTAAGATGACATTTCTTTTTTGGACCACTTCAATTTCTGCATTAGTGACTAAATCCAAGCAGTGTACAATATGAATCAAGATATGATTAATTCTGCCATGAATTAATATACATTAACTTAATGAAAAAATCCAAAGGTTATTTTAAAATCCCACCAGGGTGTTCATTTTCCAAGGATAAAATTAATCAGACTACATAAAATTTCAAGACAGTCTCAATCCTATAACAATTGTTTTCCTCTCCTCATGGTTTCAGTTTAGACACGAGGGTTGAGGGCCTGGTACCACTTCACACGGTTATTCTGCACATTGGGTGTAAGGAAACAGGAATTCTGACCAGGAAGAAATCAGGATTTCTCTCTGTGATGCCCCTTAAGGGGATCTCCACAAGGCCCAAGTTGCCCTGCTCCACTATCAGAGCCTCACCACTACCTCAGCCTCAAAAGCAGTGGAAAGCTCCTTAAACATTCTGACACAGCATCACTTTTATACTTTGACAGCTGTAACTAACTCGGCACAAGGGGCCATCACTTTAAATATTAAATTTAAATATTGGGGTAAAGACCACAGTGCACTAAAAGTTCAGCTTGCACTCTCCTGAACACTGACAGCCCTCATCACCCCCAGTATAAACTGCACACTCATATGCAGTTGTCACTAATGCAGCATCAGGAAGTTATTTACTTAAGAAACATGCAAAAACAATACAAAAAGCCTCTCACTTCAGAACAGTCCTAAAATGAAGTGGCCACTTGCCACTTAGTGGCCCACAGAACCGATTGGGGTTTTTTCTCTACAGTTTCATCTCATTATACATTCAGCACCATGATTATAAAGAGGGAACAGTTCAGATGTGCAATACTTGGGGTAGATTTTTAAAATACACTTTGTACACTAAATATCCAGGTCTCTGAGGCACTATTCCTTTCTGCTGAAATGCACACCCCAGTGATGAGATGAACTGTAAAACATTTACAAGACCTCATGTAACAGTGGTGAAATACTTTTAAAAAATTGCTAAAATTTCTGAAGAGAAAAATCAAGCCAACACTGTGACTGATCATTTCAGCCTCTACCCTGTGCAAGACCAGCTCTTAACTGCAACAGAGACCTAGATTCAGTTCATGAGAGTATGACTGCTACAATCAAGTAAGGGAAGAGCTACTCCTGGGATAGAAGCTGCTGTGAGAAGAGGATTTGTCAGAACATTCCATCATTCCCTTCCCAGCTGACTGAGCACAGATATTGCTTAGCTCCAGATGGACATATCACACATTTTCAGAAATAAAGACAAAGCGAAAATATGTTCCAAATAACTTTCTCTCCCCTTCCCCCCCTCTCTAATTATAAACCTGTTCCTAGTTTTGTGGGGTTTATCTCAGCAAGCACCCTGCAGTATGCCTATCATTATGAATGGCAAAGAATTGCATAATGGCATTGTTAATAGTCATTCACAGAAGTGTGCTGTAATGCATTTAAAAAAACCTCACAGGCTAAGTCGGGCCAAACAAGTAGCCTGATTTTAAAACTGCTGAACAGACAAGCAACTCCCACTCTTCAGTGAAGCTGCTGAGTGCTCAACACTTGAGAACTGGAGCGCTCTGTAATCTCTGCTCCTAGTTTGCCTTCTGAAAATGTTGGCTTCAGACAGAAAGTATAGTCAATATTAATCCTTGCTACAGGAGTAAAACAAAAAGAGTCAGGACTAGACCTGGACTAATTCTGGAGCTTTGACAGGAAATGTGCTGGCAGGTGTAAGGGACAAAGATTTGGGTGCTCACTTTCAACAACCTGTATTACAGACCTGGATTTTGCACAGATCTGGATGTTTTCCTTCATTGCATTAAGGTAACCTTCAGAAAAATTATTGTATACCCTTCTTTCATCAGACTTCTAAACTGTCATCCCTTTAGAGCTCCAAATCTTAAACAGTAGTTAATAGTCTTTTTTGACATTTTGCACTACAGTCCAGCCCTGCACAGATTAACATTTTGTTTCCTATTTTAGAACTAGTCCTGTCCCTCACAGCTGTGAAATAGCTTCAAGCACAAGTAACAAACATCAGAAGACAAAACAGTAACTGCATTTGACAAAGCCCTCAAACTATATTTTACAATCTCACAGGCAAAGTGTTATTGTGTATTTATTGTGTGGGTTTGCAATTAAAGAGATTATATTCTGGATAACAGGAAAATGCCTAAATTCAAGTACTATGGGGCTTCCCCCCTCATATTTCCGGCACTCCTCGTTAGACTGACTGTACAAACACCCCAAAGTATTTTTTGCACCTATTTAAATCCTTTTTCTTGTTTCCAAACTTACAAGGACTTCTGAAAAATGAACAAAAAAGGATGACATGTTCCTGCTTAGTTCCTGTTTCAGCAAGGAGCATGAACTCTTGTTTTTATCAACTTTGCTCAATAAAAATCAGTATTCCTGTCAAGACTGAAAAAAAGGGAAAAAAAGCCTTCCACCCCTAAATAAATCTCAAATGACTACAAAAGTGATGCTGACTTTAGTAACTCAACATAGTCCTGCTGTTTGCTGAAATTTGTTGTCCTTTCAGGGTGCCCTACAGAGACTTGAACAAGATGAGAAAAGGACACTATTTCAGGACCTCTAAGATTGGGATCAATGGTAACCTTGTCATTCTGATTTCTCAGTATGCTCACAGTAAATTTAAAAGGTGAGAAAAAAACCTAGGATGTGATACATAAATTTATTCCTAAACTTGCTGTAAGCAATCTTACTATTACTGTGAATACATTTCATATATACTTTAAACCTCTGACAATACTGTAAGATAGCAAACTCATCCCGCAGTACCTGAAATCTATTGGTGTCTAAGATACAACTGAGGTAAAAATATCTGTACAAGATATGCTGACCATTCTTTAGCCACATCCTTGGCAAGTAGATTTCCCCTTCTATTTTGGAGTATACTATAAAACAAATGATAAAACAAAGCATGTGCAAGACCTAAAGAAGAGAAAGTAAAACAAAAGAAGCGAGGTGAGCACTATGAGAACAGCTGGCTCTTGTCCATCTCCCCCATCCCACCACCAAACTGTTCTTGGTCATTTTAATAAGTGACAAAGACCTCAAAAGACCCAAGGACTAGTAGCTGGCTAGTGTCTGTTCCTCCTTTTCCACAGTGCCCTCAACAGCAGCTGGAGTCACAGCCAGCAGCTTTACAGGTCAGGAAAGCACCGCTCCTCCTGCACCGCGTGACCTGCCAAAAAACAGAGCAGCAGATCTCTTTAAAGGCAGCCAGCTTGCCTGTCTCATACTCAAACTTTTCTAGATTGCTAACCTCCTTTTCCTTACTGCTACTGAGGTTTGCTGGTATGCTCTGGAAGCAATCTACCAAGTATCAAGTAGATAGGTTCCTTCCATTAAATCTAATTTCCAGAAAATGAGCCATGCTTAGCCCTGGTTTACAATCAGGTGTAAATACCAGGCTCTGCAATCTGATGATAAAAACACCCACTCCAGAAATTAGGCAGAATCTGTGCTACTTTCTTCTCACTCAGAGTTTCCAGTACAGGGAACAGTTGGATGCTGCAGCCCCTGGGAGCTCTCTTCCTCTCAAGGTCATTGCAAAGGGCTGCTGACTGCCCCCTTCAAACTGGCCCTGCCTGCTTTGCATTTAATTTGATATTAGGGTCAGTTCTGCCACAATGGAGCTTCCTTAAAAATACATATGTATGTGTAGAGAAGTGAAAAACAAAGTGATGAGTGGCCACATCTTAATTTTGTTTTCGAGACCTTATTGCAGCCAACACCTAAAAGCAGAATTGTGAGTGAATACAGAAATCAAAGGCTGGCTGTACAGCTCAGAGTGAAATATTTCATTGTAAAGGTATCTTTTCATTTAACACAGCTATAGATTTTCATAAATGAAAAGCCTGAGACATGACAAGGAGTAGGAAGGACACCATTCTCGGCTAAATACGTGTGTGTGTGTGTGTGTGTATGTGTGTGTATTACAAAAGAAAGGAGAAGGCACAAAGAGAGACAGGAAATCCCTGTATTAGCAAGTCAAGCCATGGCTCTAACAAAGATGCCTGGAAAGGATAAGTAGAACATTTGTAGTTGTGGACACCTATTTTACATCCAAGTAAACAGGGAACAGAAGCACGCAGTTGAACTCATTACATAACAGACATCGCATCAAGAATAAGAGGTTTGGTGCAGCAAGAGAAAATATTAAGGTGGAAGCAAATAACTTTTCTGTTTTGTTGCATTTGGGGGTTTTTGGGTTCTTTTGGTTTCTGTTTTAAAGGCAACGCTAGAGGGCAATGCAGAACGAACCTGCATCCTGCATATAATGCCCAGCTGGGGTGGCTCAGTCTTCACGCAGCACCCCTGGGCTCCTATTCCGGGGGCTTGGGAACTTTTTAAAGAAAATTTCAAATCTCTCTCCTGAAAGATAATTTTTACTGTTTCTAGATATTTCACTTGATTTTTCTTTTTTACAATACTAAGTTGCCAAGTAATGTGGTAACGTTACCAGGCTCAGCACAAATCTGGGCACACCACCAGGTATGTGGCTGCTCAAACTGGTATATGAGAGGGCTGGATTAAAAAAAAAATATCTTGCAGTTCTTGAGTATAACTATACTCCTAAATTCAAAAAAAGAAGTTATGCTCCTGTTTAAGAGTTACTCTGAAAGTCAGCCTTGGATTTTCTCTTCAATAGCATAATGAATTAGATTGTTTCAGTCTGCTATTTCCCTTTCCAAAGTTCAGCTTTCAGACAAATCACCCACAGCCCTTACTGCAAATATGATACTTCAATATTCCCAACAGTTTCATCTATACCTGTGGATGAGCAGACATCCTCTTTGGTTTTATTTTAACTGCCAGCAGTTGATCTTCAAATACTTTCATTTATTGAGTTACTTAGTTGCTAAATTTAGTGCATTAGTCAGTTACAGGGCTCCATAACAAAATTCTTACATCTTTTTAAAACTCTTTATAATTTTAATGTTTTTAGAATATTTGTTTCATATTGTATATTAAAAAAAAAAGAAAAAAAAAAAGAGGTGGCTGCTGAAATCTGCTTAAAGAGCAAAACTGAAAACCCTAAAAACCATATTTAACACAAGATTTCTATATCTACTTGGGAACCTTTTCTCTCAAATAGTTTGCTAGTAGGTGATTACAATAGTGTGAGTACCACCCTTGAAATACCTTTTCTTCTCATGTAAAATAAGCAGTCCTGAATCACCTAACTCAAGCTGTACTTGGATTCAGATCCCTGTGTTCCTTGCCATACACATTACCTGCCTGGTTTCTATTACCTAAAACTATCATTACACTTATGCTCAGAATACTTCTTTCTTTAAAAAAAAGGTCAACAATATCCTTTTATGCTCCAGGGATGCATTCTAAAATAATATACAGCTTCATTTTCAGCTGGGACTGAATGATGAAAGATAGAATGACTCTTCTGGCTACAAAAGCAAAGCTATTTACTCATTTCACCTGCCTAAGAAATACTTTTTCCTATTTTTGCCTTCCAGAACTATTTCAGCTGATGTTCCTAATGACAGAAAATTGTTTCTTACCAAGTGGCGAGGAATGCCAGGACTTTGCATGTAACTGGTGTGGAAGGAGCTCTAACCAGAGACACAGTGCAGGATAGGCAGCAACAAAACAAAGGGTTACTTGCTTCCACTGTTACTTGTACTCATTAGTTCATTTCTTCTTCTGAAGGAGCTGAACAAGATTTATGCAATGAACTCACATGAAGAGCTAGAAATGCTCTAGATGAAACTTGTTTGAAAACTGAATTGAGACAAGAAAAGTGAATGAGAAATCTCTCTGTACCAAACAGGCTTAGATTTGTGGTGTCTGAATGACTGAAATAGCTGAATCTCACCACAGTTTAGGGTGGGCTGACATCCCCATATTTTGATTTTCTAAAATAAAAGGACTATTAAATAAAACCCCTCTCTGGGATGTGTCCTTCAAAGTCAATAGAATGTGAGTGGAACCAGCTGCCAGAATTACACAGATCACCTTTGATAACAAATTTTCAGCTGGAAAACTGTTCCAAGTGACATCACTCCATTTGCTAAGGCTTTCCCCTGTGATAACGCCATGCTGGCATTCTACTGCAAATATTAATTACTAATTAGTAGTGACACTGTCTCCCAAGCAAACACACACAACAGTAATTAAGTAAATGAAATTACAGGTCTGTTTAGGGGAGCAGAGAAAAGGGGAAGAGCCCTCTGCATCATCTGCACAGCATTAGCCCCATCTGAGGAGAGTACCTGTGCATCCCAAGCACTCTGCCTGAGGACTCTGCATTCACATCCCTCACACCTCCCTGAGATTTTGCCTGGAGAGGGCCATCTCCACCAGGATGAAATTCATCCTCATCACATACAGCACCTCCTGGTTTGGAGTGCTTCAGCAAACACCATTTATTCTCACAGGCTGCAAGACCAGCATACCCTTGTCTCTTAGGAGGCACCACTCCAGCCAAAGGAGAAGACTGGAAACGAGCACAAGAGGGTGAGTGTCCTCTCCCTGTTGCTGCCCAAGCAAATACCACCATGGATGGACCTTTTGCTTCCACTTCCTCCATCACTTCCCTCATTTCCCAGATTCTCCCATTCACCCCTCTGACACAAATTCCAAGATAATTAGCAACTCCCAGCACACTAGAATCACTCAGATTAAAAGGGTCTTATCAACATGTTCAAGAGCTTTTCAGAAAGATTCTTTCTAGTTTAGAAACTGACTGACAGAAATTACTGATCGGACCTTGCTTAAAAAAGCATCAGCCACTCCTTGACTAAGGAGTGACTTAAAAACACTGTTAGGGGACATGACACAAATACCAGGTGGCACAGCCAAACCATACTGTTGGTGTTCTTTTTACCTTTTGGGTTTCATATAATTTCATTAAGACCGAAATTGATTAAATTGTTCACTACAGATTATTCCATGAATGACACAACCAAAACCAGGAAGAACACAGCTAGCAGTGATCTGTTTGACACAAATATAAACTTAGACCAAACTAGAAGAAGGCCACACACACTTTAGAAATACATAATGGTTATAAAGCCATTATTACCCAAAAAAGCATTATTCCCATCAAACAACAGTTTTAAACAAAGCCATGAAACAGATTTAATGGTGAATATGAAGCACCACATTTCTTTGTATTATTCCCTTTCTCAATGCAAGATGCTTTAAAAAAATGATTGAGACAAATCAATCCTTGTTTACATTCACAAATTGCTAATGTGCCATAGAGAATTCTCAGCATACACAATCTCTTGTGAGCACAAACCTGAAATAAGTCTCTGATGGTAACACCTTAAGTGTCTTCAATATACTTAGATATGTCTAATTCAGGCATAGTAAGACATGGGGTGTCTTACATTACAAAGAAATATTAAATAAAATATACACGTGTAGTTTTACCCTACCTAGCCAATTAATTCCTCATACTAAGGGGAAAATGCCAAGTTTGCCCCAAGCTGGTTTGGGAAAGAAAGGATAGGAAAGTTCATGCCTGTTGTCATTTATCCAGCAAATACCTTCAACTAACTTTAACTGAGCCAGCACCTGGCAGCCAATGGAATGCAACAACCTGCACCTCCATTAGCAAGTTACAGAATAACTGGGAGACATTGTGGCAATTACTGTTTCTGTAAAAATACCTTACTATTATGCATACTCCAAACTTCAAGTCTGAGGTCTTTAGAAGAGTGATCAATGAGAATTCATTACATTATTGGCTTAATCAGATACCAAAAAGCTTGATCACTTGAAACAAGGACCTAACACCAATTTAATAAAATGTTTTTATACAGCATTAGGATTTAAATCCTGAAGGTGAACCTTTCTGACAAGGGAAAGATCCAACTGCCAGGCATGGTGTTCTGTTTTCAGCATGTGAAGTTAATAGGGAGCCTCAGCAACATCTACTTTTTCAGCTTAAACTCCTTAATTACCTACTTCTGTAATTACCTCTTCCTTGCTAAGCTACCTTGCTATTTTCAACAGAAGGAGGGGATAGAAGTCGTTCCCTCCTAGCAAGGTGTTGGCTCTCTACACCCTAGAACTCAGCACAGCACCATCCCCTACTCTACCTGGAGTCAGCCAGAGGTGAAGGAAAGCTCCAGATTCCAACACCACCTCCACAAGCTGGAAATGAGGTGAGGAGGCTGAGGAACAAGCCCATGCTCAGTCAGGGTTATGCAGATATATGGGCTCTTGTTAGCAATTCAAAGGGGGATGCCCAGATGTAGTTAGTTTTCTCAATCTGTGATTGACAGATTGATCAAAGTATTTTTAGCTTAAGTGACAACCATTACATAACTGTGATAAGCACTTCAACACCTACCAGACCTACCTAGGCACTGAGACCTACTGAATTCTATGGCTGCATCAGTCACAGGGTTTGGAAAAAGGAGGCAGAGCAGAAACCATTCGGGTTCGAAGGAAAGGTTTCCATATGATCCAAAATAATGTGAAGTTTACAGAGGGGTTTAATAAAGACTTTTACAAAAACTTTCATACTGGTCCCTGTCGCACTGATGACTGCAGAGCTGCAGGATGAAACTGGAGCTGATCCACTGTGCCTCTTGCAGCCCAAACCCACTTTCCGTAATCAAATCTAATTGTAACCTAATTGTACTTAAAACAATTTACTGCAAAGGAGACAACCTGGCCTGGACAGTAAGTGCCCAGCTTATGGAGTAGGAGACACTGGAAGTCCTCCAGCAACGACCCAAGTCATGCTGGAACACTTCCCACTGCACTCCTCCTCTGCCATCCTGCACCCAGCAAGCACCACCAGGGAGATGGACTGCTCAGGGGCCTCAGTCCTGTGGGTGACACAAGGTGTGAAAACCTTCTGGAGCTCCATTCTGGAGAGGGAAAACCCACTATAAAGGGGCAGTGCAACATGAGGGAAGTGATGAGACAACAGAAGGTTCAACCCACACCTGGACCTAAGGCCATCAACTTTGTGATGGAGGACATGCACTGACAGGGTCATTCAAGGGAAGGAATAGCTCAGAGACCCAGTGAGGAGATGCTGAAAGAGAAATTTAAAAACAAAAAGGGAGAAGACAGCACATTCCTTAGAAAGAAGGCAGTGAGTGGTCCTACAGCAGCTGGAAATGTGGCTCATTGAAACAAGGGGGAAATTGCCACAAGAGGGGCAGAATTTGGTGAAGAGGAGAAAAAAAAAAAAGAAATCAACTGAAGCACTTTTCTAGAGTTATGCTTCAACTTCTTAGACGTATCCATCAGAAAGACAAGAACTATCCACACATGAATTTTCTAGGAAAAGTTCAAAACCGTAGGATGAACTTGTGTCACACGATCCAGTAATCTAACTCAGGTTTCATGTTCTCTCACAAACTGCAAGATTCCTCTGTTAAAAAAAAAAAAGAACATTAAAAAAAGCATTGTTTTTTCAGCAGGAGTGGTAATTGAGCAGCAAGATGGAAGGACTGTCACTCAAGTCACAAGTTGTGTCACTTATCCAGAGTGAATTATGTTAAAAACATGAGTAACATAACACACCATGCTGTTTTCATTTCATATAGACTATAACAACCTCTCCCTACAATTTCTGAACCATATATGCCCAGGGGCCAGGAGCTGCTGACTAATACTACCAAAGTTGGATAATATCAATTAGAGTATTTTCTCCAGGGAAAAGGGACATTTGAAATGGATACTTTCAAAACAGTAAGATTTGTACCTGTCCATTAAATATGCTTTCTTTTGTTCCAGTATGATAAAGGACAAAGGTATTACCATGCACCAAAGGGATTCCAGTCAGAGTGACAGGAATCAATACATTTTAATTTTTCTGTGTCAGTTCACAAAACTGAGATGGCAAGAAAATGTAAATGTGTTTGATTCAAGGGAAAACTGTTTTAAAGCCTAAAGTTTCAGAAAACAATTAGGTTTAAGAATAGTCATAATGATTGAAAACTACTCCATTCCACTGTTCCTGGGCATTTACTATTTGGATATGCAAACGAGGAGTATCTTCCAGAAGTTCCAGGGGCTCTTTGTGCTTTTTTTCCTCTTTAACATATCTGCTGAAAACGTGAGGTTAAAAATCTATAACATCAATAAAATGGATGCTAAAGCTGAACAAGTAGAAATTTGCAAGCAAGGCCAACCCAAACCTATTTATCATGCACCAAATTCAATTTTTAGCATAGGATGTATTGACATACTAAGGATTAAGACTATCACCATATAATTAAATTTAAATCTATAAGAACCATTTCTCATCCACAGAAACTTGAAATTAACAATATAGTATAAACTTTATTTACCAAGACAAGAATAGATATGGTTTCCTTATAGAGTCTAATTGCATCTTGTTTCACAAATCTAAGCAGATTCTCATTTCTCAGCTTGTCAGGAACAACCCAAATTTAGAAATCAATTTACACTCCATGTAATAACTTAATTTTATGAATAAATTAAAAGCTACAAAACTATTCTGAAAAGTCTACCATGAGCATTTGCTTTACCATTAGCAATGAGCTCTTCTCCAGTGGGAGCAAACAGCAGCAAATGCTCTCCCCCGACAGCAATAACGTGCATGGGAACTGAAGCAACCACATTAGCAAATCTGGTGGTAAAAGTCAGCTTTGAAAGAAGTACACCACCACCACAAATCTCAGAAACAGAACACGACTGCTCATCTCATCATGACAAAAGCTGGTGTTCACAGGTGCTGAATTACGAGCACCAGAGGATCCACTGCCACCATACGCACATAGAGGAATCATTTGACCACAAAATTATGAAATGCCAAGAGCTCAGGCCCCCTGATATTGGCTCCACTGAAATCAGTGATGTTCTTTCAGGAGAGACAGGCTTTGCTTGTAAAGGAGGTGCTCCAGCTCCACCAGAGTCATGGACAGCTCTTCTTCCAGACCACTACTGATCGTGCAGCGGGGAATAGCTCATCACACCCAGGAGCCTCTGATCTCTCAGCACCTGTCCCCATACCAGTTGAAATTTCTGCCCCTTCAAATTTCTCATCCAAAGACACACTGCTGACCAGACTTTCAGCAGTGTGCCACAACGGAAGTGTCCCCTCTGGAGACTGCCACTAATGCTGCTGAGTCAAACCTTGGAGCTACGACAGAGCAAATGTCCCTGGCAGAGATTGCAAAGTGTGTTCCCAGTGCAGTGAGCCCAGGGTGTTGGCTCAAGAAAAGTGGATTGAGCTAAACTGCCTATTAGTCCAAAAAACAATGCTGGCTGCCCTAAGCAGCCTGACCCCAAACACTGATTTTTCACCTGCTGCATAAGCAGCTGGCTCTTCCCTGCACAAGGCATTCATTTTTGATAGAAAGCAATGGAACACAATGCTGAAATCATGCTACAGTGATGAACTAAGCAAGGCAGACAGGTGAATTAATAAACAGATCAGAATGACCCTAAGAGGTCAGCATGAGCTCTCTCCTGTGTACTTTCAAGAAGAAACTCTATTTACCATTTCTCTTAGGAGTTTCCATCACTGATTTACGCAATACACACACCGAGAGACATCAGCAACAGTAACTGCGCAGGTTTTCTAAAGATCCTGGAGGAGGCAGAGGAAGAAGTGGAAACAAAAGATTCCTCAAAACAAAAAATATGCATTTTCAGCAAAGCTTCCTGTATGAGAGTTTAATGTGAAATTTAATGTGAAATTTCCCACTATCAGAAGTGACTAATGCCCAGCAAATAACCATGAAATGAAGTGGGGAAAAAAAATTACTACAGAAGTTTGAGCTGGTCTATTTTTTTTTAATTCCTGCTCTTCTGATTATCTTTTAAAGCTTCAGAGGACCAAAGAATTTTCATGGCTAATTTCATTCTTGTAGTTAGAAGGGGAAGAAGAAAGAATACTCTTTTGTTAAAAAGCAAAGCATATCTTACATCTCTAATGACAGCTGAGTTCAGTGCTCTCCTGTAACTGAGATGCTAAAATTTACTGGAAAGTAATGACACAAACATAGAGGATAAAGCCCCTCCATAATGCCTTGGGATTCAACTTGGCAGTTTCAAAACACTGACACTGTAAAAGTGTGGCTGGAAATTGCAGGACAGCTGAAGCTCAGGCACAAGAGGCACAGGCTGCTGGTAGGGAGGAACCCTGAAGGATGAAGCAGAGAAACTAATTAGGCTTCTTATTCCATCAGAGCTAATCCTGTCCAGTGTAGCCTCAGCAATAAATATTGATGTGATACTTTCATCATCCTTTGAAAGCTGTATCCCTGCTGAATACCACAGTGCTAAAACAAAGTATTGTTCTGCTTTCATCTAAATTGTCCATCCTTCATAACAAATCTCAGTGACACCTCCTGGGTGGTTTCTTATCTTTATCCTCCCCACCATGCTTTATTTTCAGCATACTTGCTGAAAATCTATTCCTTTGGCCAATCTGTTCTAAATGCAGAGCTACTGCATGTCTTTATGCTCAGAAGTGAGACCCTTTTTGCCAGGTGAAGGCTAATTTTTGAGGTACAACCTAATCATATAACTCTGGAAGATCTGAACGCACACCGCCTATTGCATTTTTCCTATAGCAAACAGGGTGACCTTTTCCTTGCTGCCCCTCCTGCATATTTATTTCAGAAATTGTGTAAGAACAGGAAAACCAAGAGTGGATGAAGAGGGAATGGGATATGAACAGCAGTCAAAGAGCAGAAGGAAGACTTGCCACCACCCAACTCTAGAGATAAATGAGACAGAAGGCAAGGGAAAAGCTAAATATGGAGAAAGCACAGCTGCCAGGAAGGGAAGTATCTAAAGAGAACAGGAAGGCAGGAAATACCCATTTCAGGATACCTTCTTTAGGATGGACAGGTGGCATAACTCTCTGGAACCACAGACCCAGTTAAGTCTTCACCTGGCTCAGGAGTTTACAGCCAGATATCATTTGTTTATCTAACCCCTCTTGGTTAGCTCAGTAATGCTCTTCAAGTACAACTTCACTGGCCATTCAGGGATTCATCTTCTGAATCAAAACAATAAATTTAAAACCTTCCCCCAAACACACTGTGAAAAGAAGGGCAAATTTCTGCCAAGACCAGAAAAATGATTGCTGCCTGTTTAAAATAGAGCAGGTCCCATCAGGCCATCCTGGGTCAAGCCCATGTCTAACACTGACATGGAAGCAGCCTTGATGTGCAACTAGTCACGAGAGACGTGCTCCAGCTCAACACAGCACATCGCAGCTGCCTCCAGAATTCCAACTGCACGAAGCAAAAATCAAACTGAGGAGGGGAACACGGCTTGCTGCAGGTTTGGGAAGCTGCAGGCACTCCATGTTGGAAGGCAAAGGTCTGCAGTCACACCCTGGCGCTGGCTGCACTCGTGCGGCGAAGGCTCGAGGCACCAAGGGGAGCCTTTGCCATCAGCTCACAAGACATGGAGCGCTGGGGCCGTGTCCTTGGAGCTCTGTGCTCACAGCAGGAGCTCACAAATGCCAACGTGTCCCCTTGTTTCCTCCAGCCACCCCCCAGACACCAATGACACCGTTCCAGTCACCAGAGGGGGGATTTGGGCAGGGCAGCTGTGCCCACAGAAACATCACCTTGTACTGTCACCACAAGCAGACTGTGACCAGCCATTGCTGCAATAGCAGGTCCAACTCCAAAATTTGCTTAATCCTAAATCCCCTGGGCTGCTGTCTTGTTGGCAGTTGGGTTGGTCCTCTAGAATACACAGATCATCTGTATGAGCTTCAGCCATGGAAAGTAGTGTGTGCTATAAAACGATACCTACATTGTTGGACACCATATAAATTATTTCTATAACATGGTAAAATAGTAACAGTCAATATTTTAAACCCACCCCAGAATTTAGGTGTAAATCTATCTCCTAATCCTCAGGCAACCTATCATCCCTGACACAAACAAATGTCAGGAAGGTATCCTAATTTACCATTAAAAGTGATTTCAATTATATCTTTCCATGCCTCCTTCCAAAGCTGCTCTTCACAATTCTGGGAGAATAGAAGGGCCAATATGGTTTAATTTGCTTTTTCAACAATCTGTACTGAATCCTTCACTAAGGAAATGGATTAGCTATGAGGTTGTCATACACTTTCACATGGTAGGAAGGCAAACACATGCTCAGAAAATAAAGGGTGGGAGTCTGAATATATTCTCTGCAACAATGATAAACCTTTCAGATGTCTTTCTACAGCAGTCAAGGGAATTCACATTATAAATTAAGATACCAAGTTAATATTTAAAACAAGTTAGAAAAAGCTGAAGAAGTGTACTTCCTAGATTTAGCAATCTGTTTTTTGAGTATAAACACATGAAAATCATCCATTTCCAAGTGGGAGGTAGAAATTACATGGATATCAGGAAAGCAAAAAACTGCAACATAGAAGGTAATAATCAAATTTGTCTTTTAAGCATGGTTCCAGGCAAAAGGCTTACGCCATAAGAGAAATCAGTCTCACTGAAACTGGAATTTTATTCCAGAATTTAACTGACCACAATATTTTCAAGCCTCAAAAATATATAAAACTGATCAAAGTGACACACAGCAAAAAAATATAGCTTTCATAAGATTAATGCTTATTGTAAACTTGTTTTCCTTAGCCATCTCCAGAATATTCATTTACATGAGCACATGTTGATTATCAGTCTCTCCTTTGAAAAAGGCTTCATTCAGATACCTGTTTATTTGTAATCCTCTGTTTGGAATACACTATGAAAACTATAATCACATTGAAATTCTGTAACTAACATATATTTAAAGCCAGGAATACTAAAATAATGCAAAACAACCGAGTTGCAATGGTAATACTGATTCCAGCAAAGAACACACCCATCAGCATCTAGCATAAACAGAACCATCCTGATTCTACCACCATCCTTATTCAAAACAAATTATCAAACCAAAGCCACTCCACGCCCAGAAGCAAATAGGTCGAACACAAATTGAGTCAAAAACACAATTACAGCAGCCTGTCTGTACAGGGAGTTACCTTTTTTCCTTTCTTTTTCCTGTGAGCTGGTTTAGCATTTTTCTCCTTTGCTTCCTCACTCATTTTTCAGCAGGTAAATGTACAGGGGAAGGGGAATAAAAGAGATCACTGCTTGTATTCCAACATGCAAAGCCACTCAAGTATTCACAGCGCTGAAACCAAAGTCCATCTGCTGACGCCTCTCAGACAAGTAACAGAATAACTGCTCCTACAGGCAGCCTCCGCTCCTCCTGCCCAGCCGGGAGCCGCTCATAGCTCTGCTTTCCCTGTGAGACACGGGCTGCTCTCACATCAGTCCGACCCCTCTGAAGAACGGCAAAGGCGTTTTCCCCTCTCTGCCTTAACCAGTCTTTACTCCCGAGGTAAGGTCTCGTCCACGTTTCCTCGCCTGGCCGTGCAGAGCGCTGCCAGTGTCGGGAATGGAGCTGATGAGGCAGGCAGCAATTAGCTGCAGCCGCGGGCAGGTCTCAGAAGGGCTCAGCAGAGGATGATTCGCCGTTTCTCGCAGACGCGGAAAGTGAGCCCGAATCGCTCGGATTGCCGGTCGCGTACAATACCGACATGTGTTGAATGCATCAGGGCATACCAGAAAAGGAAGCCTCCAAGAGTGATAAAAGATCAGGTTACTGGATCTTAAAGCCACTCCCAGGCAGATTCAAACAATAAAAGGCACAACACGCTGCTGAAGAAATTGCTGGATGAGAGGTTTACGTTTCCAACAGCTCTATATCCCCGTCCAAAGGACCTGAAAATTGCCACTCTGAACAATAAGCTTTGCAATATTAATTATTCATCTCATAAAAGCAGCAACAGCATTTCAGCAAAACACACGTTCACAACTATTCCTGCCTGTGCGAGCTTGCTCCTCCCTTGCTCGCCTGTTCCTATGACGGGATTTGCAGGGTCCCTGCAAAGGCAGCTCTCACACAAGTGTTACGTGCCTCATGTATGTGCACGACGGGCAAGTCACAGATCATGTTTCCACATGCTGCCACCTACCCCGCTGAATGCTTTGGCTACTTCCCTACAAGACTCATGGAAAAAAAAAATAAATAAATCAGGAGAGGCCGGAGACTTCAGAGCAGTAATTCTCTCCCCTCCGTGCCCGTTAAGACATATTACACACAGCCCACAGTTACCAACACCCATGACAGCAGCCATCCAACACGCCTGCATGACGTCATTACCACATTTCGGGCTGTGCCCCTCTTTAGGCACAGCCACACATTCCTACAGTGCCCCTGGGATCCCCCCCAGGGAAGGTGAGAGGGTGGGACAGGTATCAGACATCCTGCAACAGCCCCATCCTCTGTGCTCGCACTGCAGACTTGGGGTAGAAAAATGCTAGTTTGCCCATTTCTGAGGTGAAATCAGTCACATCTGAGGTTGGTGACAGAAGTGACAATGAGAGGGTTTGCTGTGTTGTTATTTTGCTGGGGGGTTAGGGGGTGGGGTGATATTTGGCTTTCTGTTTGTTTGCATGTTGAGGTTTTCCTTAAACAGGCAAGGACCAATTAATACATGCATTTTGGGGGGGTTGAGGTTCATATCAGGATCCTCCTGCCTTGCCTCTTTCAGATCTTCTCGCCCTTCACCCTCCTTTCAGCAGCATTTCACTCACGACAAACAACACGCGTACCACAGACTAAGAAAAGAAGAAGATGTAATGCACTGATTCATAATGCTATTTGCCTGAAAGCTTTCTCCTTGGATCATTCCCTACAAATGAATTTCAGTGAGCCACCACAACAGCACCGTCAGATGGAAGCTGTTTTCTGTGAGCTGGCAACAAGTCCTTGCGCTCGGCGTCTCCATGGGCTGGAAACAAACTGGCATCACCTGACCCTGGGGCTCCAACCCGGGGACTTAATTCCCCACATCAGCCTGGCAAGGTTGGTATTCTGAGGAACTAGACCTCATACAGTGCACATTTTAAATAAACACTGCCAGAACACTGCCCAAAATTAACCTTGAATCTTCACTTAAGTCACTGACATACGATGAAATTCATACTTATAGACAGTATTTTGGTACAAACACAAACACTGTTGATAATGCACTGGAATTTAATTTTCACAGGCAGTTTGTTTTTAATGGCCATCTCCAAGAACAAAAAAGCACCCCAGCCTTCGCCAATTTCGCTTTTTCTATATGTTATGTTACAAACTAAACTGCTCTCTGCTGGTTAACAGTGGGTAAAACAATGCTTAAACAATCAAAATAACATCCTGTCCTTAATGCACATACAAAGCAAACCTCCTCTCTTCACGACAATTTTCTACTATGTGTGCATCCACCTGGACAACACATTGTTTTCTGAATTAAGTCCATATAGATAGAGTTCAAGTACCATTAACTAACTGTGTGTTCTTAAAAATAAGTTCAGGCTTGGATCCCTTATATTAGCTAGCTAAAAGAAAGCCTCTAATTTGTGGCATGCTTAGCTAATTGTATGCATAGAAAGCAATTTTAGATTACTTTTTAAATTAAAGTGTTATAAACAGTCATGCCTCTTCAGCAATAAAAAAAAAGGAAAAAACAGCCTCTTCCCAGAGCAACTTGTTGGCTGTCAGATGCTGACACATTCAAACCATTCCCTGATCTCAGGCAGCCAGTGGAGGAATATCACAGGCTCCCACTGAACTTTGGTTATTCCAATGGGTACCTCCAAGTCCAGCCCATGAGATGGAACCATCCCCTGGTTTTTAGGGTTTTTTTAACACATCACATCCTGTCCATAACTCAGGTAGCACTGAAGATATTGAATTATCAGTGCCCTACTTCAGAACCCCTTTAATTTTTCATGTTTTCTCTCTCATTTTAACAAAAATGAGTAATCTCCCAAGCAATGGTATATTTAGAATGTGAAGGAAAAATCTAGATAAGCAATAGAAGAATTTTATAGTCACAAGATGCTCAGAGAGGTAGAAAAAGCTCTCACACTCCTCTCCTCCCATATTGCTCAGCTAACCATAGCAACCCTGCTGAAAAGAAATGTAATGAATCTCTCTTCTACCACTTGAAATAATCATTCATCTGTCAACATTTAGACACTTTCATGAGGTCTTGTTTTTCATTTACTCCTTACCTCAAAAAATTTGTCAAGCTCTTATACTCCAGGTAAGGAGGAAGAAGAGGCAGCTAAGTACTAGATATTAGAGTACTTAATAGAAATACACAACAGAGTTTTTTGGAAAGGCTTTTAGGAAGGGAAAAAAAAAGAATAAATAATTTTTCCTTCTTCAAATCACGCCTTTCAATTTTATTCCTCTGCAGAGCCACAAATTAACTTTGATAGTAAAACTATTATCAAGCGACTGCTGACATCAGTCCGTCTCTAAATTACACTATGGAAATTATTCAGATTATCCTTCTTCCACCCCTAGGCTTTTGGCATGCTCAGTGTAACTCTGTGCATTTAGATGCCTAAGGCAACTGAAATGGAAGGAGAAATGCCAAACAAGACTGCCTGGAAAAATTAAGATTTTCAAACACCCAAGAAAAGTCTCTTATGCACATTAAAGTGTGTCACAAGCAAAAATCCTAAACTTAAAAAAAACTCTGTGTTTTTAAGAAACAAGAGAAGACAAGGAAAATTTAAAGTTTTAGAAATTAGCTTAAAGAAAAAAAAGGAAAAAAAAAAAACTAAGAGCAAATACTAGGGCAGAATTACCTTAAAATATGCTAAGGAAGCATTGGCATTCAGAAAGAACATATGCTTAAAGACACTGCAGTAATGCTATGATCAAAGCAGCAGCTCAATAAATTACAAATTACAGCTCCTATCTACTGTCTAGGTAGCCCTTGCTCACAGAAGCATTTTCATCTTTCCAACGTTCACAACATTTCCTTCTTCGTGGAGGTGCACATATTTTGGTTTATTTTGTGTATGATTTGGTAAGCTACAGCAAAGGAGCAACATGCAGAAATCTAACCCCAAGAAAACGCACAGCAGCTTGGGAAAGTGAAGTTCATGCCACCGTGCTCTGAAATCTTTTGACTGGTGATGAGAACACACACACTGCTCCCTGTAACCTGCTGCTTAATCACAGCAGTGCCTAGAAGTGAACTTTCCCAACCTCCTCGATACGTATCAGTTCTAGGACAGTTCTATTTTTAAATCAAAATAACTCGCATAAGAGGACAAGAGGATGGGCCAAGTTCTGTCTATCAGGACAGTTCTATTTATAAGTCAGAGTGACTTGCAGGCGAGAAGCGAGGGGGACACGAGTTGTTATTGGGAACCTGTTTTGTAACCGCCTGCAATGGGATTTAAAATGAATGGCTGTGGTAGCTCCTGCTTTACCAGAACACAGCCCAAACACAAACAGCCAAGCAATTTCAAAGCTTAACTGCAGGACTCAGAGCACGGAGAAAGCAGGCCAGCCAAAACGCCAGCTTTCTCCTTAATACATGTAGAAACCCACAAGCTTAATTTAACAAAAAACTTACGGCATTCAGCGTTAAATGCAGGATCACTTTGCAGATGGACTGCCTAGTGCTTCCTCAAGCAACATCCAAGACTAAAAGCAGCCAAAACTCAAGGTTAAACCAAGTATTACCTAGACAGGAATGGAATTTGTGCTCAGAGTATGGAAGGCAAATTAACTTCACTCCTCTTTCTCTTACAAAATTAAAACCAAAAGTCAATGTACAATGTCCATTTTCCTTTCAAATATGAAAGGAAGTACTTTGTGAAAACATTAAAAGCAATGAAAAATGTTTTCAGCTCAGTCTAGATTGCTTTTCCAAATCCATAATTTGAGCAAAACAGCAGTTTAAGAAAATCACAAGTCAAATACTGGCATTACTGACTTCATTAACTTACACTAGACATCTAACCTGGCCTGCTTACCAATCTGCTCTTGTTTGCAAAGCTGCACATGTAACAGAGTCCATTATCCCATGTCAACATAAAAACAACCCAAAAATCCCCTTATATTCAGGCTAAGACTATGAGAATAGAGTAGTGGTTACGACTTAGCCACCATACCCTGTTGCTGGCACAATCCTCTGTAGACTGAACTACCAATCTGAAGATTTTCTTGGCCTAAAATTCCATGCTGTAGGTTAGATCTTCCCCACTATCTCCTCCCTCCCTCTAAATGGCAGTCCTGGAAAAATATTCCAGGGTAGAAGCAGAAATCAACTAAAGAAATAAGAGCCCTCTGACCAAACTCTGGATGAAGAGAGCTGCACTCTCCTCTGAAAGGAAAGAAGTTACTACAACTCCTTCAGGCGGACAAATACTGATATTAGATAAAATATTAATTGTCACCTTTAAAAAGCTCACTGAGAATTAAATACAAGCAATAGTTAAACAACTCAGGTTAACAAGATAAAATTCACTTTTGTATTAAGTCTAGGGATGAACATGAGATGCTAACATGAATCAAAACCAAGCTGTCTTGCCTTCACAATTACTTTAACATATGTTAGCTAACTGAATTTAAGAGCCTCGAGGACAAACATCCCTTGAGGACAGAACTGAAGGGAGTCTGGGAGTGAAGCCCAGAGTGGCTGGGAAGTTATTCTTAGGGAGAAAGCAAGCTAAGAGATGAAATTCCTTCCCTCAGTCCCTTCAGGGGGTAAATCAGCTTGCCTTAAAACATCCTTCAGTAGCTGAAACTTGCAAGAACTCCAGTCCATTAATGAGGGAATACCAAACCAAAAATTAGGTAAGGAAAAAAGAATCATATCACAAAAGTCCTGCAAAATTTGGTAGCACAGTTAATTCTCTGCTGACTGCGTTTGAAAACACAGTTACATAAAGAGAATATACTTTATATCCAAGCTCTATAAATTCTTATTTACCAGCTGAGATACTTTATGAAAGATTCTGGTTTTGATTTCACTCCTGTAGTGTTTTCCAAAACTTTTTTTTTTTAACCTTCTTTTTTAGAAGCCTTCTTTTAAGTGTAAGCCTAGAAAAACAGACTGTTTTGGTAAGCTAAGAGATCAAGTTTTACACTAAGCACACATATTGCTGTCGGCAAAGTCCTGCAGAGGAAGGATGGGAGTGAGAGCAGCCCATTTTGGACAAACCTCCACAAGACCACAGTGCAGGGCAGAGAAGCCTCACCCTACAAAGCAGTATTTCAGACAAGGTATTTTAATGTCCCTGTCCTTCAGCACCTTGGCAGGACCTGGAGGTTGGCCTGCCAGCACAGGGTGCTTCCCAGCATGCAGTGTCTCCCGGTGTTTACATTTAGGATGCAAGAGGACACCACCCAGGGCTGGTTTTCACAGGCTGTGTGGCAGCTGCATGGCCAGGGGCAGGTGTGTGTCACCTCGCCACGGTGCCACCACGCCGGCTGGCCAGGGCTGCTGTCATCACCAGAGCGTTTGTCAGACAGCAGTGCCTCACAGCAGCTCACCTGTGGTCAGAGCCTCTCAAATCCAGCCTAACACCACCCCCATTAAGACAGGGCCGTGGAAGGTGGGCAGGGAGCAGATCCACACACAGGTGTAGCACAGCCTCTGCTCCCAGGACAGCGCTTACTGCAACAAGCACTGTGAAAAGGACAGGAGCTTCACAAGCCAGGGAAATGGTACAAGCCTTCGTGACAGATTATTCACAAATTCACTGAACTAGTAAGTGCTGAACAACCCAAATTTAGCTTTGATTCCAAGGCCCCAGGCTGCAAGATTTTTTTTTTTAAGCCAGACGCTCCTCCGAATTTCACTGATGAAATCACAGCAGCAAGAAAAGCTGCTCTTTTAAACATGGGGGAAAAAAAAGTAATGGTGGAGCAACTCCACTTTGGGAGCACATTTGGAGCATAAAAACACAGTAAGGTATCTAGCAGCTTTCTGCCTAATCAGAGAGAAAAAATGACATTTTGGTTAGGCGACAATTTCTTCATTTCTTACCTTTTAATTCAAATCATAATATCCCAATTATCTGCTGTAAACATAAATTTGAAACGGCAAGAGAAGTACTAAGTCACAGCACTAACTGAAAAATACTTAACATTAACTTAAGTCAATAAATGAAGTTTCCACTGAGGGATAAAACAGAAATTGTTTCTAGTTTCATGACTATTATGATCCAAGAGTTCCTTAAATATGTATAGGAGCTGTTTAACAGTCATCTGCCCAAGTGCCTTTTAAAGACAAAATCCCCAAATTCGATACCCCTATCTACACTGTTAACAGTTATTGCAATATTATCTATAGAAACCTGTTTATATTTGCACACAGACAGCTATACTACAATATAGTCCTGAGGTAAATAAGCTTATATAAGCTATCAAATTAGAATTGTTGCCCTCCAGAGATTAAATTTTCCTTACATGTTTTGATAATTTTGCATTCTGACAAGAAACACAACCAAGGAAAAAACATTTGGGGACAGGGGAAGAAAAAAGAGGGGTTGTCTGCACTCCTACCTCTCATACAATATCTTTCTCCTGCTCCATGTTTTAGGAAGGAAAAGGTGCCAAAAAAGGCTGTTAGGCTGTTCTCATGAAAAACTAATAATTGGCATGGCGGTTTTGTTTGTTGTTGGGGTTTTTTTAACATTTCCAACAACGAAAGCAGTATTTTTTACTTTACAAAGTATTTTTGGTCAAGCTACAACACGTACAAAAACAGGTGAAATGATGGCCACAATTATTTCACAGAGCACCAGATGATGGGTCATATCCTATTTACATTCCAGGCTGCATGCTGGCCATGATTAGATTTCTCTCATTAGAAGATCCATGGATGGGAATAAATTCACAGATAATGGAGAGACAAGAGAGAATAAACTGAAGGGAGAGTGTAAGAGGTCAAACAGCAAAATGCATTAAATGTCATCACTCAGTAATATAAAGAGAGACACTGTTACATTTACTTTCTCCCTCACCCTCTGCCCATAATTTGTGGTGTCCCAGAGAATCTCAACATCTCATAGCAACAAATGTTTTAGCTTCGGTGTGATTTTTTTTTTCTTAAATCTCATGTAAAGAGTAAAAGTAGCTTGAAGTTTCACCTCTTCCCAACATGAAAATAAGTAAGATTTTTCTTTTCAAAAAACAACAATCAATCAATCCTACGAGGCTGCCCTGGGTTGGTGCTTGTCATTAAAAATACACACTTTTCATTGAAATTATGAAGTTAATCAACACACAGCTCAAAAGGGACAACTTCTATCTATCAAGATCTGTCAAATATTTGCTTCAACAGACCCGAATGAAAATTAAGAGTTTCTTCCTACAATCTGTTGATTTATAACACTGTAATAATGTACAGCTTTGTGCCTAACACACATTACAAAGATTTAAAACAAACACCATCAATAAATTCCATTGTTCTACAACTACAGAATTTCAGAGAAACTTTTCAAACCTGTAACTACACAAAAAGATTATCTATTAAAATGTACAAGTTAAAAAAAAAACAACCCAAAAACATGAACAAGCACCACCTAAAACTACCTTTCCTTTAAGCTCAGACTAAGGAATAAAGTCTATCAAAAATATCAGTGAGGCACTTGGTGGGGGGGGAGGGCAGGTGTACATGACTATTCTTGCCTGGTTTCTGCAATAAAAAAATCAAATCAGTCATTAAGAACACAGATTTTCCACCTTAGCAAGAAAATAATCTTTTCCAACTCGTGTTTTTGGCCATGATGGTAATTGGCAAGTGATCTCCCTGCCTTTACCTCCATCCACAAACTTTTCCCTCTTAGTTCCTCCCCCCCTGCTATTAAGGGGGAGCAGTGAGAGAGGGGCTGGGTGGGATCTGGAGAACACCAGCCAAGGACAATCCCTGCTGTCTGGAACCAGTGCACAGACCTCATGGTCAAAGCCAGACACTTATGCTGCAATATCGTGCCCTGTAGAGCTGAGCATGGGGGAGGACTGGCATTCTGAAACCTTGGCCATGAGGATTAAATGGTTTTGTAAATCACAAAATCCTAAGGAAACAGAAAAAAAAATTTTAAAAATTATTTGGAGGGATCCAAAAAACTGAAAGGAAAGATGTCAGTGAAAAACAGCTATAACCAGCATGTTTGCTTTATCCTCAATATATTTTTCAATTCCTCTTATCAGCTGGAAGGTGAGTAGGAGAAAGAAGCTTCTACTGGAGCAGCTAAAATATTAAGATGCACTTTGTCATTGTGGCATGCACATCTTATGCATGCAAGAGCAATATGCAACGTGCACTTAAGGCCCAGAGCTTCACATCTGCAACTTTCACAGCGGTGCTGCAGAACGGCTGAAGCAAAGGGAGGCAGCAGGACAGGAAAAGAGCTTTGCCTGTCTGAGACCAGGGAGATGCTGCACAGAGCACAGCAGGACTGTCACGATTCACACTGTGCAGCTGTGACAGCAGCCACACAACTTGGAAGGGACGCTGAGGGTGGTGTTGCCAGGCTGATAGAAATAAGTTTGTGTGCGGCACTTTTAACGTACGGCCTTGCCCTCTCCCAGAACTGCTCACTTTCAAGTACTCCAGTAATCTGCTGGATACAGAGCTGAAGAGCCATGCAAGAAAAGAAATTGTGCAGCACGACATTGCAGAAGGTGGTCCCTGGGGGAAAAGGGCTCTCTTCTCATTATCCACACAAAACAAATAACCCTTGTTGCTGCTGAACAGCTCTTTGCAATAATTCAGGCTCGTTTTCACTTCGGATTAATCTTTACTGTTATAAACATGAAAAATACAGTAACTCCAATGTAGAGGAACACTTAAAAAAATCTATAAATGAGCACCACAGGAGTCAAAGAACCTTGTGAATGACGGCAGAGAATTAAAATAGAAATGAAAGCATGCTCCCTGAATCCAAAAGTCCAGCAGTTACAACTCAGATCTCTCCAAGAAGCTGGGATGAGGAGGATAAGGTTTATTTTAAAAGCACCCTTCATGATACTGTATTATTTAACTGGCAGCAACCAAAACTCACAACAAGTAATATTGATGCATTACATGCAGAAACCTCAGTGCTGGGACTCCAGACTCTCCAAAGTCTCTGAAAAGATTCTAACACTCCTTTTAGGAAATACCTGAAAGGATACAGTACCTTAGCCAAAATTTGAGATAGGAAAAGATCATTACACCAGACCTTACAATCCTACTGCCAACTTACTGTCCTGTTAAGGGATAATAACCTCCAGTTTCAACAGGTTTACAGGGTTGAAGAAAACTTGACTATTTCTGCTGCAAACACTTGACTATTTCTGCTGCAGTGGATATAGAAAAGTTTTCAACCCCCCAAGGCACAAAAATGTTAAAGGGAAGCCCTTCTGGTCAGAAATTTAAACTTAAAAACTGTTTATTTTCTCAAATCCACTGCTACAATCTCATTCAACCAGTCTTCTTACCTAGGGCTCTAAACTGTATTTTACTTTGCTGTACAAAACATTTACTCAAATACTCTTCAGTGGCCACAAATTATCTATGGATAATCATCTATTATTTATGGACATAAACCTCTCTTGGGAATTTTTGGCAGAGCCCATCCTAAACTCCCATGAGGAGTCTCAGCCATTGTACAGGCCTAAGTATCTGCTGGAAGGACAGATGCTTTTTTTGCAAGGTTTTTTGCAGAAAAAAGACAAGTTAACATAAGGACAACACACATCATCTAAGCTCTTGGAAGTGCCAGTGGAAGTCAAGGGTCTGCTGAAGAAGCGTATGACAGCAACAGCACAGCAACCTCTGGCTCCCAGGTAGCTTAAAGAAACTGACTGGAGAGGTTAAAAAGGGGCTGAAAAGCTCTTTCCTTCTCCCCAGCTCAGGATCCTTATCTTGCTCCACCTCTCCAAGGGCTTTCCATCATCTCATTTCTGTATGGAGAGCTGCTAAGGATCACCTGCATCTCCTCAGTCATAGCAAACAAGATTCATATATCGAATATTTGGAAATATCAACTCATCTGGTCTCCAAAGAGCATTTTACCATCACATTTAGTAGCATTTTCCATGGCAAATAAAAGCCACAGTGTTGTCTGGAGCACGTGGGAGTGTAATTTGCTGCTTTCTAGCCAAAGCTGTTAAAAACCTGTAATCCACAGGTTCAAGTAATCCATATGATGGAATAAGTGAGAACACTGGCATTGGTTTCAACACCACCAATATAGATTGAGTTTGAAAAACCAACACATTTATAAACCTTTAGGGCTGCCCAATCTTTCCCTATAAATTCAAACTAGAGTGCTCACTTCCCACTGCTATTACAAGTAGCCTCCTTCTCCAATGACTTTTAGGATCACAAGTTGATATTTGGTCAACTTTCAGTTTCATGTGTAACCTCCTCAAAACAAACACTGCTTTTCTAAAACTTTAAATGTGAGAAATTAGCGTGAAGTTTTTCAAGCTCAAAATAGGTGAATTATTACAGCCATGAAAGCACCCTCTACATTTATCAACAACTGAAACTGACATAGAGCATGAAAGGAGACCTACGATACAATTTTTACTATAACAACTATGAACTAAGTTCTTATATTTGTTTCCCATTTTCTCATTTGTTTCTGGTTTTGTCATTTCTGTTCACTGTTTTGAATTTCATTGTCTTTAATCTGGAAGTTCTCAAAAGAAGCAAACCCTCAGTAAATTTGACTGTAAAAAAAAAAAAGGTGTCAAAAATTTCTTTTAAATGTTTGGTTTAAATATATATTTCTATTCTAAGCAGGAGAAATAACAGCAAGAAAAGACTGAAAGCTCTGACACTGTGACATTGACCTCGAAACAATTTTCTTTAGCATTACTTTTCACTTACCTCACTAGTTAAGCCCTAACAATGCAGTGGATCATTACCAGAAGGAAAAATACCCCTGCTTTCTTGATATTTTGCTGTGCAACAAGAACTAGCATTCCTGTTTAAAAGACCTTTACAACTCTGTTTTTTCCTTATGACAAAAATCTTACACATTATCCACATGCCATTTCCACATTGTTTATATAGCCACACTTACAGGATCTCCTTGCTGCAAGAAGGACCTCAAGTGCCTTCAACACCAAAAACTGTGTTCTGATAACAGGAGGCAGTACCAAGAACGGCTTCCCATAAGTTGTATCAGTAAGGTTCATATCTCATTATCTGCCTGTGACCTTGTGCTTCAGAGCAATTTCATATATTATATTATACAATAATATTTATATTTATTATATTTATACAATTTTGTTGCCAGAAAGGCAGTTTAACTTACACTGAAAGTCCCAATGACCATTAGCCAGAAATGCCCATTTTCAAAATCTTTATCAAATCACTTTCTGATTTTGTGAAGTCCTCCTGATTCTAAAACTCCAGGGGAGGTCATAAATGCTTCAGGGCTACATCATTATTATTAACATATGTAGAGAAAAGTGAAAGTTTTTAGCATATGCTGTGTATCCAACACCTTTAAAGCACTGAAACAGTTCCAATTTACATAACTATTTCATTTCAAGCTGCAAGAATTTGCTAGCAAAAACTGTTTCAAGTTGTCAGTATTTCTAACAAATTCAAAATGGACCACATTGATCACTTTTTGTAACAGCTTATCAGATGGTTGATTGATTGCAATCAGGCTCAACACAGACAGTGGAATTTCTCTAGAAGTACAAGCCCATCTTTCCCTTTGTACAAGTACACAATTACATTATATGCATAAAGGAGAGTTGCCATCATATTTTTCTAGTCCCATACAGTGTCGGGATCCATCCCCGTACAGGTCACCAATTGTTGGCATCGGTGCCTGGCACCAATTGACGGTGGATGAGAACTGTCACTGTTAGTTTGTTACCTTACTGTAAGACCTTCATACCTTCTCTCTGTGAGTTCTCATGGGCAGCTCTCACAACACTGACTCCTTTTCTCTTTCTTCCGCAGGACCGGCTGACTCCCACCTGTCCCTAACACGAACACCTGACCCTTACTGTCCCTAGCACAACCACCTGACCCTTGGTCTTCACAACAGCACAGCCAACTGATTCCAACTCCCTGACTCCCCTCTCAACCAGCTGACCCACTCTTTTATAACACCCATCCTTATTGGACCATCCTTATTGGACACAGCTGTGCCTTATTAAGGGCAGGCCTTATTGGGCATAGCTGTGCCTCATTAAGGGCAAAGCTGTTCCTACTCTTTGGTAATCAGTACAGCTGCACCTCCTCAGGGGCAAGATTGCCTTCAGCACAATCTCTATTCTTCTACAATCCATCCTCCCACAATACAGGGATCCACTGTGTCTCTGGCATGCCTACTTCTAGCCAGTTCAGCTCCTTCTGCAGCTGGACCTTCTTGCCCCCCATGGTAGATCACTTCTGTGGTCACAAACTATCACTGCAAAGGAGTTACTGCTTGAACTTCATCCTCACAGGCTCCAAAGCTTTGGGTTCATCCTCTTTTAAACCTCTCTGGGATAAGATTTTTTCAATTTCTCATACTTTTTGGATTAGCAGCAATCTCGTTCCTCAGCTCTGTCTCAAGGGATAATAGGAAGGAATTAAATCCTTTCACGATTCTGACCTGACTGAAAATAAATTGCAATAGAAGTTACACAGTTTCTCTCTCTGTTTTTGACAGACGAGTTCCCAGTCTCCCACTCCAAGGAAGCCAGGCAGTTCTGCTGCTGGCAGGACGTGAGAATTCAGGGTAGTTTCTGTTCATGAGAAGTACAACGTCATCTGCTTGTCTAAAGAAGACTGCCCCAAAGCGACTGGCACCCCTGAATCCTCAGGCAAACTTCACCAGTTCTCTTTCCTCCTTTTGGGTGATCTCTTGATGTTGCTAAAGGCAAGGTTTGCTACAGTGCAGGGCTTTCCCTGTCCTTGGGGATTGTTTCTGTGAGCAGCCACTGCTTGGAGTGAGTTCCACTTATTACCTCTCCTCCAACAGGTGCTCCGGATGGAGCAAAGTGATCACATAATGGAAGTCTGGAGGCCAGCCCAGAAGCTTTGCCATCTTCTGCTGGGGCATCACTCTGCCCTTACTTCAGAAGCCAGGAAAGTATGTTGGAATATAAACCTCCTGCCCAGCACTTTGCATATGAAATTGCTGCATTAGGAAATAAAAAAGCTTACTTGTAATTCGAGGAGAAAAATTCAAAATGGTGATCTGTTTGAAAGAAAGGCAGAAACTGCTAACAACTGCTAAAGGGTTGGGGTTTTATCCCTACTGAAAAAAAAAACCATACAGGAATACAGAAAGTAACACCCAATAGAAAACACTTAATTTCAAAAGGCCAAATAAGTTAAAAAATCCCCAAACCATAAGTCACTGATACTAGGAAAAAATAAATGGTAGGATTCTGCTGAGTGCTGATGTTATTGATGGCCACTACAACATTTCTGTGGTATTTAATTACCAAGGGGCTTTGCAATTTTTGATCCTATTTAATATATGATGGTCTGATTGCATGGAGTAAGACAAACCAGATCTAACTGAAACTTGAAAGAACAGCCTGTCTTGCTGAGAACCATTAATTTATGATTTATGTATTTATGAAAATGTTCTGAAAGGAATAGTGTACAATAAGTTCCCAGCTAAAGCAATATTCAACTGTCAGAAATAGCTGTGCTAGCTCACTGGTTTATACTCCTGAATACTGAAAAAAAAAAAAGCCTTCCTTCCCCCCCATGGTTAGGAGTTTTCACATTTGCACAGCAGACAAAACTTAAATTGGAATTCACAGTTATGATAATGCTTTTAAACCCTCACAACTGTGGAACATTTCCCTGCTTTACCATCTAGCAAATTGCATCTAATTACTCCACCTGTCCCAATTCTCACACAGGATTTACATACAATTTTGTAACATTTTTAAGTAAATTGGCCTTTTTACATCAAGTGAGGCTCAGATATTTAAAACTAAATCCCCAACATTGCCCCTACTCTACCTGCAAATCTGTACATCTCTGTCTTCTGACTGCAGTGCTCTGAGTAGAACTTTGCACTTTATAAAATAAATGTTTATTTTACAACTGAAAATCTTCGTTGTAGCTTTTAAGTACAGGAACATGCAAATACCCTCTGTGCTAATAACAGCCTCCTCTGGGACTTGTAATAACCATAAGCACAAAAAAAAGAAAAAAGGCAAAACCCATTCATTCGCTATGCAGTTGCATTATATTTTTATCTTCATAAAGAAGCTCAAAAGACCTCTGATGCATGTCAGGGCTAAGTATGAACACAGCTAAAAAGGCAATATAAAGTGCACACTGCCAGAAGCAGTTTTACTATCAGCTGGAGGACCAATGCCGACACTGGATTTTTCTTCTTTCCACTGGTTGACAATAAAACTTAATTAATTTTGGAGGAGGGACTGCCTATTGCCCAGGCACAGATCACAGCTATAACACATTCTATGGCAAAAGTGAAAAAGACAAATACTATATTTTTAAAGTCATCGTAGTTTCCTGAAAATTATTTTGGTGGGTTTTTTTTATGCCACGGATTCCTGAACAGAGACTCCAAAAGGCTCCTCAGTTACTCTTACAACTGCTAGGTTCGAGGTTAAAACAAAACAAAACAAACAAAAAACAACAACAACAACCAAAAAAACCCTACAAAACAACTTTTGCATTTCCCAAATTCCAGGATCTGGCAGTGCATATACCTGGATCAGCAACCACCATATAAAGGTTAACAGTGCTCAATCATTCTACAGGGTTTCTGCAAGGCCCATTTATTCCCCATGGCCTTGGACACACCACGCTGTGCACCACTACCCAAGTGCCACCTCATGCCACTGTCTTCCAACTCTCAGCCTTGCAGTTTGGGTTGGCTTTTTCCAGTCCTTACTCCTGGCTGTTTCTATTAACTCAATTTAGCATTAAACAGAGAGGCCTACAGATGCCAACTCTAATTTCCAAGCCCTTACATCACAGCCTTGACCAGACAGATAACTGGCACAAAAGACTGAAGTGGTGAACTACATTTCTAAAATGCTGCCATCTGAATCTCATCCCACACAAATATGTAATTTAAGTAATGAAAAAAAAGCTTTCATCTCAAACATCAGCTTGTTCAAAGCTCTTGAAATAAGTAAAATGCTGGAATTTGCATTGAGTCATGACAAGATAGAGGTGTAGAAGTAAGAGGTAACCTTCTGAACAACAATAAAAAGAACATCCTTAATGTCAGACAAAGAGAAAGCAATTACATTTTTAAAGACTGTCAGTTTAAAAATATACAGTTTAAAGAACTAAAGTGGTTTTAGCTCTTTTCACAATTTTGTGAGATCTTAATATTTTTTAAGCTTTGCCGTATTTATAAAATGTTTTCTATTCCATTTTACTTTCCTCACAAGAAAATTGAAACTAATGTGTTAACATAAACCTCTGTCAGTGAAATTTAAAAGAAAATGTATTTCCCTCAGCTATTAAGACATACAGTAAATCACACACTGGAGTAATTTCTACTCTAAGCCCTCAAGGGAACAAGAACAGGAACTGAATATTACAGCAGAACTCGGGACGAACACAGGCCTCGTGCATGGTGACAGTGTGGGCACAAGGCTTGGGAAGAAACACTGACCAGTGATGGCCATTTAACCTGGAGATTCCCACCATGAATAGTTACCAGTCAGTCGTCCCCCCGGTCAGTGCTACAAGTGGACAAGCAGAAAGCAAAAGAAGAGAAATGATTGCTAAGCAGGAACATTTCTGGCTGTTTGCTGGAAAATCCTTCCTTCCTTTCCCCCTCAGTGCAAGGTTCAGTTTCAGGTTGAGTGTGAGCACAACACAACAGGGGAGGAGCAGCACAACTTCACTGCACAGCTCTGCAGCAGGTGCAAGGCCAGCAGCCAGATTCAGCTTCCTTCATTCAAAAGCTTTGTTGCACAGAATCCAACAATTATACAATCAACCTTGGCAAACAAACAAACAAACCAACCAACAAAACAACCCAAACCCATCAAAAAAACCAAAACAAGTTAGAAAAGGCTTTTATTTTTCTTCCCTCCTTTCTCTTGGGAAGTGGATTACCAGAGCATTCAAAGGGGCTTCCAGTCCCCAGGAAGATTAAAAACAAGAGCCATGCTTCTTCCATTACACGCATTAAACTCAGCAGAAAGTATCTGAGATTGTCCCAGTTAGAACATGGAAAAGGGATTAAAGGCAAATAGTGCCAGCTTCAGCCACTTTCTCCTTCCAATTCCTTTCCAGTTCACACTGTAATATTCCTGCCTTATTTAAATTTATGACACTTTTAAAGCTCTAACAGGGTTGCCAAGAGACTTCTGTACCAGTTCATGTCACAGTGTCAGTGTGAGAGCTGAGTGCAGCTGCTTGGAAGGTTTAGAAATGATCAAGAATGTTTCTTTTCTACTGAGATGGTGGCAGCTGCAGGACTAGTCTTCATCCTTCTCAGCTGAATCAGAGTCGTTTGGATGACCACATACAATGTTTGTAACAGAAAATTCAGATCACTTCTAAACCTTCACACTTGAAACACAAAATAAAAACATAGCATGGAAAATTGGGTGACAGACTTGCCCACTGAAGCCTGTTGCACTGCTTGATACTTAAAACATGTCACTAGGTCCAGCAAATCTGAAGCACAAGTAGGAGACAGCTCTGCCAAATGCTTTTATTGAAGAAGAGAAATGCATCAATACATCAAAAGGCATTTATTCTATTAAACAATTTCCACACCTAGGGAGAACAAGGGCAAAGCTGAGATATGCAATCAGCATAAGCACCTGAGCAGATGATGCCACAAGTCTGTAAACATCTGACTCCCACAGCCCCAGTGCTCACATTTGCTTCTGTAGATGACAGTGACAACCAGAAGGAACAACTCCTGTCCACTTGCAGTACAAAACCAGAGACATATACCTTGAAGTACACCTCATTCTCTGTGCACTAAATCATCCTCTGTCTTGCCTTTTAATTTGCCAAGGAATACAACTAAGATAAAGGCTACCCAGGCAGAAGGAAAAAAAAAACCCAAACAAACAGATGAGGATAAAGAAAATGAGAGAGGTAGCAAACACATTCCTGTCCAAAACATCCTGGAATCTGGTGATTTTGGTCACCTTATTCAAACCTTACATAAGAAAAAGTGGTGTCTACCAGAACATTACTGGACTAAACCCAAGGGAATAAGGAGGAAGTTGCACATTTGCCAACTATAAGTTTCTCACGCATTTTCCAGGTGGTGTTTTAGAGGGAAAGGGAATAATTATTCAAATGCCAACACTTAGGCATAAGAGTGTAAGATACCTTTCTTTCTCTTCAAAGGCATGAATAGTTGCACATTCAACTGATAAGGACATGGCTGAACACTAAGATAAAACTGTATGACTGCTGTTTTCTAAGCATGGACATGGAACAAAATTGCTTTCAACCACAGCTGAGCACAGCTCAACTGACAGAGGATTTTTGTTTAAGAATAAGCCAACTCTGTGGCAAGTGGTCTTTAGCCAGGATGTTCTTGTTATATCAAAGGTGTGTAAAGCAGCTCTCCTAAACAATAGTGTCTTCCATGTGGTTCATGTGAAGAGCTGCTGCTTATTTATTCACATAAACCAAGCAACATCTATGATGTGGAACACAACAGCAACACAGATTAATTAGAAGAGGCTCTGAAATAGTGAGGACAAAAGTATAAGACTATAAATAAAGACATTCTCCACAAGTACTTGAAAAGATCAGGCAGCATCAAAAGTTTTACTGTCTAGCACTTACCAGTTTTCCAGTGGTAAGCTCAGCATTATAACAGTACATTGAGGATAAAGCCAAAACAAACACTGTTTGTTTAAACATTGAAAACCCAGGGAACGAACAAAAGTGGGATTTTTAAAGTTTACCTTTCTAGGGTTTCCTGAAGGGTAGAATTTGTGGTATATCTAAAAATAAAGAAATTAGATTGAAGAGAGTTAAAACTGGTAGACAGAACAATCTCTGTAGTAGTACAAAAACACAGTGCTTAAATGCAAAAATAACATTAGTAGGGTCTACTGTGGAGCAATCCAAAGGCCATGAGCACTCTGCAGCAAAGATCCCAGGAATGCACTCACTACACCTTACAGAAAGTACAGTGTGGAGCATCAGCATCTGAAGTATGAAGGGACAAATACACCATACAGCTAAATAATGTCACCATAAGTGTTTCACATCCCATTGAATGATGATGTCTCATTATCTCATGGGGATATTGCATAAACCAGGGTCCTACATGAAAAAAAAAAAATTAATCTGCGTGTCCTGTAAATCTGCTCATCTAGTTTTTCTGAGGAGACCCACGCAGTGTCATAGGACAAAAGAGTAAGTAAGTCCCTCAAAAAGTAAAAGAAAAAATAAAGTTAAAGGGTGTGAAATATTGAGATGTTAGGCAGAAGCATCTTTCCTTCTGCCTAGCACCAAAGAGAGCGTGACATCCCTGCAGCTCTGCCAAAACCTACAGAGAGGCAAAGAAACTACAGGATCAAGTCTACAGAGAAAAAAACACAAAAGGGAAAAAAACCCCCACAACAGTATAGAGACAGCAGCACACTCTCCTTTTAAGCATCTCTGTGCTTTGCATTTGAGCACCCACAGTGCTTGACCAAATGCTTTCCAACAAGGAGAGCAGTCAGAGATATGACTGCATAAACAATTTCCTGGCAGGGGTTGGGAAAGAGGCCAAGCAGATATCATGGAGTTAGGACACAAGTCCCCAGAACCATTCTTGGATCTCTACAGAGTTAGGACTATCCAACTGCTCAGCTCCTCAGGTGAAAAAGCAGGAAGTTGAACTTGCCAATCTAATGAAGCACTGGCTTTTTATGGAAGTCCATCTGTTCCAACTCTCCGGCTCAAAATACAAGGAAATGTAAGAATCAAAAAAGAATGCCAACACGATTCCAGCAAAGAACATTATTCTACTTGCTCTCCTAAATCTATTTGAAATATACAGAGATTATTTGATCAGCCCAGCTGTTAAGATGAAAAGCAAAGGGTTTTTTGTTGTTTTTCTTTTTATTTCAGGAGTTGTCTGGAGTTTGTGGTTTGGTTTTTGGTTGTGTTGGGGTTTTTTAAATGGTATTTATCCATTCCCACAGTATAGCTGCTCACTGTGAGGTATTTAATTTCCATATCCACTACAAAACACTTAGCCAAGTTTTAAATTGCAGACACATCTCTGCTTTCATTGTGAAAAAAAGTATGCAATGTGGCAAAATTTAGTTGGAATAAGAATGTGCTCTACTGTCACTGATTGGCCAGACTGAATATCATCTGAGCAACAATCCCAACTTTATTATAGAAACAGTCCCACTGAGAGAACACTGCCTAGAACTGCTCATTTTTTACTACTCTTCTACAAGTTACTTAAAACTCCTTTAAGAAACTAAGCTCAACACTTCCTTTGGTTTTTGTTACAGTAGGAACATAGCAATTATCTTGAAATGGTGGAAATTCAGAATGTACTCACTTTTAGCACTATCTATCTAAAGATCAGCTAATTCTCTGTATTCATATGAAAATACAAGTAGCTCGGGGTATTCCCTTTCCCAAATAAATGTCTTATGTATAATAACTCCAGTAATGAAAAATAAAATATTTTCACATCATGTCCTGAGTTGTTATCCCAAGATTTAATTTGAATACAAAACTCTTTACTAATAATCAACCAAAAAATAGAAGTCAAATAGCATTGTTGAACAACTCATTACAATTTTCTCACTACAAAGACAAACAAGAAACCCTTTCAGCAATTATTTGGCTGTAATTCTAAACAAACAATAGGTTCTGCCTCTATAAACACTGACCTGATTTTAATTTATTAGTTATGCAAAGTATTACACAGATCACTCAACAATCCATCCTTAATGTACCTGAAGAGGTCTTTACAATCCCTAGTGAATAATGCATGTTTCCATTTTGCCATTCTCCTACAGCATAAAAGGAGCACCATTAATTCAGCTCTAACTTTGAGATCTGAACACCACCAAAGACCAGTCAAAAAGCTGAAGGAGAAATTGCTTTAAAACCCCAATCTATTTCCCAAATGGAAGAACTAAGAAGTCCTAAATATATTTGAAATAAACCAGCATCTGAAGAGACTGGCCATATGCTAAACTGTCACTCTCCCATAGTGAGTGATGAATTAAGCTGGTTGTGTAGCTGGCTGCTCACTACAATACTGTTCATGTCACTCACATATGCTGCTTTGGCAGTTATTTCAGCTTTTTGTAAACCAAGCTGCACGTTAGATTTGAGAACAAATTACAGCTCAAGACCAGCTAAAAGCATGGAACTCCTGACTGATTTCCAAAGAACTGGAAGAAACACGACAAAAGACTGGAAAGGTATAAAGAGAAATTGCAGTACCTTTGAAACCTGCATGATTAAAAGCATGAGAAAACGCCAGCCAGCTAGACCTGAGTCCAGTATTCAGTGTTTGCTGGGATCTGTGCAATCTGTGCAGTTTTCTGTCAGCTGGGAAACTGTAAAGTCTTTGGTAAAGAGACTGCACAGAGGGAGGAGAACATTCATCCACAGCACCTGGGGAATATACACCAGGAATTTAACTAGCTGGTTAAGAGGTACAGAGGTAAAAGAATCCTTATGTCAGTGGCCTAATAGCCAAGAGGCTGCACAGTAAAATATGCAAAGAAGCAGTGAAATGCTTCTAGTAGGTATGTCTGAATCCCTAGACAAGATTCTGGTTACTCAAGAGTTGCAGCAACAAAACCAAGCAAATCAATCCTTGGAGCACTGGTGTCAGAGGAGCAAACCATCACAGTGTGTCTGTGGCCAAAAGGAACAAGAACTCAGCTCTTTACTGTGTTTCTTACATTCCACAGGAATGTCAGTTTCGATATTACCCAGAATTTGCATTAGGAAAAATGTGTTATTTTGACAGCTTTATAATCGAGGTTCCCAGCTTTATCACATTATCTATAAAATCTCTTCTGATAAATCAGAAGTTGAGGAATTTGCATTGCAGATTTGTGGTGAGGGGAGAAGTGGAATACATCTTTACTTTCTGCAAACACCAAAGTAGTTTTATGGTACAAGGAGTCCTCTGAATTATGACATTTTTCATAAGCTGGACTCCTCTTGCTCTTGATTAATTTTCTCTTCATTTACTTTTAGGCTACACTGAAGCTTCTGTAAATGACAGAACTACAACTCTCTGTTCTTCCCACAGCTGCCTGTGTGCCTTGTCTAACAGACAAGCAGAGCTTGACAGAGCACAGATGTAGAGATCCACGGAGGCACTGGGCAGCAGACAGTGCAGGTGAGGCACCCAGTACAAGTCCATGCCCATGGTTACCCCGTTGAGTGGTGCTGCAATAGCCAGGCCTAAATACAACATGAAATGCAGAGATGCACACAGCTGTGAGTGGTGCTTTGTGAAATACTGGTTTTAGGTTGAAACTTAGGAACAGGCACCTCTAAGCCTGACCTAACACCTTCACTGATGTCTGTTAAACTACTTTTTCAGGTAGTGGAGATAGCATTTTTGAGGAAAGAAATTTAATTGCTTTCCATCTGTAAAGAAATTGGCTCCAGGTTAAGCATCCCAGACAAGGTCTACCCTGTTACTTGCTCCATGATCAGAGGAATTTGAAATATCCAATGTTTCCCATTACCTGGAACGTCACTACATGCCAGACAGTACCAGTTACACTCAAATATCCACTGTCACACATAAAAGCTTCACCAATCCAATAATGAGAAGACAATTTGATAATAGTAAGGCTTCACCTTTTTAAGATGCAGACAAGAAAATATCCATCTATTTCAACAGCAATTCCAATTAAACAAAATATTTAACTGTACCATTGGTAGAACACTGGAATTTTTATGTTAGGGTAAAAGTTTTAGACAGCCATCTCAGTTACTGCTTTTACATTTCAACAATAATAAAAGTGTAACATTTCTGGGAGAGGTTTTAAGAGTTTTTTCCCTAGGGCCTTTTCTGTCACATACTCCCTCTCACACCCCTCAGTCTTTGTTCTGAAATCACATGGGGGCTCAGGTTAGTCCCATCACTCACTAACACAAGCAGCCAGAGAAAACAGACATAGATATATTAGCAAATCTTCCTGAAAATCTCTGCACATTCTACAGAAGATTACTACTTCCCCTCTAGGTTAGCAGCAGCTAACCTCCAGCTGATGGATGAATTCTGAAGAGCTCTTCCTCACTCAGAACTGGTACATTTTAAATGTTGAAATGATGTACCTGGTCCCATTTCAACACAGGCTTTTGTAGCATTTTAATGTCTGCCCGTTTAGTAGCTGGAATCCAGCAAAGGGGATACGAGTGCTGTTACTGGTAGCTAATGGATATTCTTCTTGAGTTCAGCTGCTGAACTACATTTTGAATAAAGGGCTCAATTCCCAGAGGGAGCAATCTCCTTTCATGATTGCCCAATGCTTAGACTAAAGGAGAATTCTCTGCAAGTATTAAGTAGGGGCAACGTTCATATTTCTATTTCTAGGTTCCCACACAGACTGCATTGCATAATGCTTACTGAATGCAGGTCACATCCAATACTGTAAGTTCTATAGCTGGACATTTTCATATGACAGTCCTTTCTTATTCCCATTTTAAAATGGTTTTCTATACAGAGCATTCTTCTGGATAAAAACAGACATAAAGAGTATGCAGTAACAGCAAAAAACTCTACTTTTTGAGCTGTCCCACCCAAGATGTGCCACTAGCTCCCAGCCGTGTGCTCACAAGAGTTTATGTCCACCTTGGTCAGCTGCCCCACACAGTGCTGCATTCACACTGCTCTGAGCCACCACAGCATATGCTACCAGTCAAAGTTTCAGGTTTCCCTCAGCAACAAAAGCCACCCTCGCCTGATTATACTCTTTATTGATGTAGAGACACCCCCACAATTCAGCTCAGCCCTGCTTTAAAGCAGCACTCCTGCAAGATTACCATTACTTCCAGTTTATCTCTGCCTCCACGCCTGCCATAAGAAAGGGTTAAAACCCCAGTCCTGGAAGGCACATCCTGCAGCTCCACTGGCTGGAATGGGAGAGGCCAGCCCTACCAAGGCTGCCCCTGGCACAGGGAGTCCTGGACACCAGCTTCAAAGCATTGCCTCTCTGTCACACGTCTGCAGCTACTGCCACAACTGCAAAACGAGAGTATTCTCACTCAACCACCACTGCTGAGCACGCTGCTGCTGCTGCAGATACAGAGCAAATTCAGAAAATGAGTCACCTGTTTTTGGAATTCTCTCTAGATAACTGCACGATAACTAATGACAGATCCCCTCAACACTTCTCTCAATGCCCTTTCTCTTCCTCCATATATATGCAGTAGAACACTTCAGAGAAGTCAGAGCCTGAAGCCCAAGCCTTTGAAATTCCTTTATGGCTTTTTTAACTCCAGTGCAAGCCACACTTTTAATCTCACCCCAGCTAGGACTAAATGAGAACTTGGTTTGTTCAGGCCACACATTCAGGGAAAACCATTTTCTGTCTCAGGAGTACTCAACTGGGAGACCACCCAAACCATCTCAAGTGCCCCTAGGGACACCCATATACTTGCCAGGACTTAAGAGTTCTTGACACCTGATTCTAACTTGCATTTTAGTAAGGCTTCTCAAAACATGATTAATATTTTAAGACTGTTGATGAAATGGCATTATCATCTAGCAAAGAGGATTTTTTCTTAAAAGTATTATGAAGACAAAGAGTAACTTCTATCATAGTATCATAATAATAAATGCATAAATGCTTCTTATTTAACATATAACAAGACTACACTTCTAGAGTGTCGTGTGATTTAGGTTGTCTGGGTTGTTTGGCTTGGATTTAATTGCTCAGCCAAAAAAGAAAAATTTCTTTAAAGATTGAAGCTGCTGCCTTCCTTTGTATTATCAATAATTTGTACAGAAGTGCTGTTTGCATTAGGCAATCTGCATGTTTGCTCAGTTATAGACCTGCAAGCAGGCTCAGCCTACAGTTTAACATTTCATTGCAATCTACTGGCATGTTAATTAATAGCTAATCAGAAAGTTCCCAGTAAGCATACCAGATATTTACATTCAGACTCGCTATTTTTAAAAGCTAATGACTTATAGCATTTAGAACAGTGAAAATAAATCAAAGTCATCCTATGCCACACAATTTACTTCCAATGTTTTTCAGAAAAGAGTAATTAACTTCCACTCAAAATGCACTTGTATGAGAGTATCATCAATATTAGGACAGCAAAAATAATGGCAAACATGACGTTCCACGGGTATCATTGCATAAGATTTATTTTACCAAGTCCCTTCACCCTCTCCCATGCACAATTAACATTTATATTAAAAGAAACAGCTGACATAACACATTAACAGACTATGTCTAATGTCATGCAATTAACCCTCTACTCTCATCAACAGGAATATCTTCTTAGATATCAGAGTGATAAATCCCATGGTTCATTCATTGGTGAGGAGAAAGAAGAAAAAAACAATAGGAAAAGCCAAAGTAAAACCCAGAAAATGGCTTAGCAAGCCAACACACCACAGCTGAATGCCAAGCCCTCCTGTCAAGGTGCCCTGCTCACACACAACTTCCAGCTGCACCCATGACTTACCCAGAGACTTCCAAGTTCAAATCATGGAAGTGACAACTCTGCCCCTTCCCCCTCTTCAACAGTAACCAACAGACACCCTCTGGACTCTGCTGTCCCCAAACAGGCCAGGAAGAGACTCACTGATCTCATCTGTTATTCCACCCAGGCTCAGCACACTTACAGTTCTATGAAAATTTGACTGATGAAGAAATGCCACAATGAATCCACTTGGCAGTAAGACTCTTGCCCATGCTGGAAGTGGATAAACAGTGCACAGGAAGTGCTCACACACTGTGCTTGTAACCGGTTTTATTTGGCATCCACTGGCACCTTCACAGCTGATTGCTACCAACAAACAATGGACATCTGCAGAGACAGCTAAAGTCATCATGAGAGACTATTCAACAAGTCTAAGTTATGTAACTTAAACTTAACTTTTCACATGAATGCTTAAGGGTTATATTCCTCCTGGTAGAGAAGGGGCTCATTCCCTAAGAGCTGCTCATGCTCTGAGTGAGCGCTTCAAATCAGATGCATACGAACCACCTACAGACTAACACTATTTCAAGACTGATTTTTTTTCCAATATATTTTTTTCAGTCCATCAGAAGAAAACAAAACTCAAAATTTCAAGTTACCAGGCAATAGCTTGGGTTATTCAATTATGCAATGGTTATGTTTCTATGTAAAAGATCACAGACAATAAATTTCCAAGTAGCCAAGCATCAGCTCTGCTTGTAAGGTTAGGTTAAGGGCACAAGAATGCATGTGGAAGCACAACTCATTCTTGTTATCATGTCAGATATTTTGGACTCTTTCTTTTGCACATTAATTCCAGTGCCCCAGGGAAAGGCCTCCACAGGCAGAGCCTGAGCATACCTCTGCTGTTTCTGACAGAAAACAAAAACTTGCTGAAGCCCTTTTCAGGAAACTCTAAGCTTGAGCAGTGCTTTCATCTTACAAACAACAAGCATAAAATCTGCAGGCCACAGACAAGTGTCTCTTGGGCTTTGTGTTTCTATACCTATGAGGATGACTGAGCAGCTTTATACTCTCGTCCTGTATCCTCCCTCTTCTTAATCTAATTGGGAATAAAGGATAGAAAGAAACACAGAAATGCCCCACACACCCAGGATCAGCAAGGTGCAGAGGTAGAGCAAAATTGTTACAGCAGGTGATGCCAGTTAAAAACTCCCACAACCCAGTGCAATTCTGGCAATTTATTCCACAGTTTTAATTCCTTTAAAAGTGTTGTTTCCTGGTTTCCAGCAGCTATTCTTCATTTCTTTAAACTAGTTTGCCAGGCACTGGGGGGGAAAGGAGGAGAAGTGACAGACAGAAAAGAAAATATATAAAAACGAGCTTCCCATCACTTTTAACTGATCAGTTCTAGATTTATATATATATACGTATCTAAATCTAAAGAAGCTTAAATGTCTGCTCATGTGTAGCACAGCTCTTCACTGTGCAGATTATTCATACTCCACTTCCTGCCTTTTAATATAAATCAGTGTTTCAAAATCTTTTTCTGTTTATTAGAAAAAAAAAAAAATCCTAGCTAGAATAAAAAAAGGACTCCACAAAGAATCAATGGCAATCAGGACAAAAGCAAAGCCCGACCTGGTCATTACAAATGCCCATCTTCATTGATTCAAAGGAGCCATGTGTTTTAACTGCTGCTACACCCACATAGAAATTACAATTATTAAACAAAGATAGCAGCTGCTTATCACAAGAGAATCTCAAGCTGCTGCAAACAAAACTCCAAGCTGAAGATATTTTTTAAATGGATTAGCATATTTATAAAATAAAAGTACATTCTCTTCGCCCTCTCACAGTGGTTTGTTTATTTTTAACCAAGCACTTAAAGCATGCTGCCCTTAATCAAGTTTGAGGGTACTGTGAGATAGCATTTTCAGGAGGACTGGTGTGATTCAGGCCATGCTGTCTGGCTCAGTTGGAAGCCAAACCCAATCTGAAGAAACATAGGAAACACAAAAAGCCTTGGCCTTCCTGTCTCTCAGCTTTTAGTGTGCTACAAGACAGCATTGCTTGAAAACAAACTCAGCCATTTGATTATCAATTCACATTTAATTTCATGGTGCTCTCTAAGCAAGGGTATAAAAAAAGTCTTTTTCAGCACAGACATTTGAAAAGTGAAACAGAAAAGACTCCAAGAGACATCTGAAATTCTAAATTCAGTTAGGAAAGAGGCCAAGGGATCTGTACAAACCCACTCTACCAATTTAAAGAAAAAAAGGAATATGACTTCATGAAGTAATTTTGAATGTTTAAATCTTTAAAGAATTTGATTCAACTTAAGATCTTTCAGTCACCATTTTTATTTGCTAAACACAACAAATAAACCATCAGAACCATGACAGAATTAACCCCCTCTAGGGCTGCTGGAGCCTTGTGCTCTGTGGCAATAGAGAATGAAATCCTCCCAGATGTGTCACATCACCACTTTTCAGGACACTGCATTAACAGGTTTGATACTTGATTTTTCAAACTGGACAGATTTCTACATCCCATCCAACTGTGTATTTTTCTATGACTGAAAGCAGAAACTGGATGGGCATCTCCTTAACTGTCCCATCTAAAGAGGCTCCACAGGCATATTCCCCTTCCAAATGTATAGCACTCCACATCTTCCACAGCATTTAAAAGACCCACAGATTTTTCACCAGTTCCTTGACTGTGTACATTACATAAACCAAGAAATGTACTAATGGAGAACAAAATCTGAGACAAGTAAACAGCCTGTCATTAGCAAGGAACTGACAGATGTTAATTTGTCTGTCACTTCTCTAAACAACTCCCAACATCAGAACAGATTCTCCATCAGAGGCTAGAAAACTTCCCTGATCCAAAGCTAACCACCTGCAGTGCTGTTCCACACCAGCAGTACCACCTTGGTCCCTAAAAAAACCACAGCAAGCTGTGTGCCAGAGGGTAATTTGTTTTCTCTTCCCAATAAGAAAAATAAAATTGTGTTCAAAGAGCACAGCTCTCAGATGCACTGGGATGTATGTACACAGGAATGTGGATACTGCTCAAGGTCATTCAGGGAAGGAGCTGCAAGCTCAGATCCAGACACATGCAGGAACATGTGAAAAATGTAAACAGTCTCAACACCAGGATTTTCTTTTAACCTCTTTAGAGGTCACGTTATCCCTCGGTGCTGCTTTTTGAAAACAATCCTCCTGCAGTCTGACACAGTGCTGTGTTACACTGACCCAGCAGCCATAACCTAACATACCAAACACATCTGCAGTGAGAATCACCTCGGGACAGGATGGCAATGCTATTTAAAACATTAATGCCACCCCGAGTTCATCTCAGATTTACCCAAACAGATTTGCTAGCAGATCTGCTCAAGGTATCTAATGGTGGAGGTTGCCATGGGAACACAGTACAACTACACACTTTGCCATGACAACCAGGCCTCCCTGGAATACTAATGAGTGCCCATGGCAACGGGAAGCTAAAGACAAGATGTCTGGAGACCAAATATTTCATGTATCATTTATAACAAAAGCTATAAATATATTTGTGCGCTTCCTATGTGAGATTGGAGGGGTTTTGGTACCCTGCAAAACGCCACATATGGGGCAAGATCTCAAAGTGTAAAAATTATGTGGCTGCAGCAGAAATGGAAAATCCTATTTCCAGGCAAGGCTGCGGCTGAAGTTCGATCCCACAAACAACAACAGAAATATCTGTATCAACACGCCCCACGTGTGCATGGCCTCGCACATGAACACCACTGCCAGCCCATGATGGAACAGTCACCTGCACACACTGCTTTCCTTGGGCTGTGTCCACCAAAAAGGTGCTTCCTACCCACTGCAGAACCCTGTACTGAGCATGGATCTGTTCTCCAGATGGCAGCTACTGCAGCTCGTGTTGTGAAGGCAGCAGAAAGCATTGCCTTGGTATTTCAGAAAAGGCTCTTGACAAGAGATGCTTGTTACTTTATAGGAATGTTCCAGCAACTCAACCCATGAGCAGTGTTTTTACATTTGTTTACAGAAAAACAATGCACTAAAGCAAGTTACATATCAGAACAAAATGTTGGCATTAAAAGTGAAAAAAATCATCAGTTAAGTGACATCTGGTGCCTTTTTTTTTAAGTGCTCTCTCTACAGATGAATTTCAGAACACTTTCTAGATATTTTACACAGATTATCAAAGTCTAAGATATTTTCAGGCATCCTGCCAGAAACCTCCTATCATTTAAAAAAGAGGCAGCACCAGCTGGAAAGCCAGGGCTGCTTGTCCCAAAAACACTCTGCGTGATAAGTCACACCCAGAGACAGCAAAATTTTAGGTCCCAGGGATCACAAGTGCCAGGATTCAGCTCACACCAGCAGTGCAGAAACAAAAGGTAATAAATCCTTTCTAAGATTTTTCCTCATGCCTTATAATTTGGTTTTATTAGGCTATAAAAGTTCATTAGATTGTAAGTCTCCTTGCATGAGCTCCTCCCCAAAAATACAACAAATCAGGAAAGCATTAATAAGCATAAAATTTATTTTCTTCTCTCCATTCTTCAACATCCATGATCTGTGATATGTATTTATTAGCCATCTTCCAGGTGTAAACTGCTGCATTTCCTCAATGACAGAGCACAGAGGTCAGCACTAAGGGATGAAGAACTGTTTGGGACATGGTTTTGTGGTGGACTTGATGATCTTAAGGATCTTTTCCAGCTTCAGTTATTTTATGATTCTGTGACTACATCTGAGGCCAAAGTGTTACAGAACAGAAACGTCTCAGTAGCAGTACCTAGCACATGAGACTAACCTGGACTAATCCCTGGCAAATCCCTCTTCTGCTCCCAAATGCTGCTGGCTGAGGCCACAGTGTTCTGAACACACACATACAAACACAATATTAAACCAACACCACCACATTCAGAGTTATCAGATTAGCTAGCACTGGCCATGATCACATTTAGAGTTGTCAGTGAATTGCAATTCAGTGTTAACTGGCATGTTTGGAGAGACCTGAGGAAAAGGTGTGGGATAAAACAGCAACACAAAATGCAGGCCATGGCCTTGGCACTGAATTTAAGATCTAGTCACTTTAAAGAGCATCCAAGGACAAAAAAAAAAAATATTATCAGGATAAATTATCATTTCCTTTTCATAAACTTCAATTGATACAAATTAAGTCATGAACAAAAAGATAAAAAAATGCAAGCTGCTTTTTTAAGTGCTCCAACACAGTGCAGATTAACACATTCAACAAACAAACATAGTCCATAGTGGACCTTCAAGCAACAAAGTTTCTCAAAGAGGAGCAGAACTTGCATTACTTTTGTGATAAAACACATCATTACTCTACAAAATTTGTCATCTTGAATCTGTTTGCACAGGACTGATTCCAATTATTAATTTTCAACTATTTTAATTCCTTTAAATACTACAGAGCCCAACACACAGCCCAGCATTTCTTCTGTCAGCACAGAAATCCAGTTTTAACAGGAGCTGACTACAAAGACAGGAAAAGCATATTTGCATTAAATTTCAAGATTACACAATAGCCTAAGACTGTAAAGACTACTTGGCAAAGACTACTTTTTTATTCTAACCCTATTTTTCCAGTAGTATTTTGGGTTGTCATTCGTCGGTTTGGGGTTTTTTTCCCCTAGCTGGTATTTTTCACTCTCTCTCTTGCACCCCTTTCTTTGAGACTGTTTTATATGATGTCAGGGGACATGACACGTGGTCCAACAATATCTCCTACCAAGAAAAATACAGAATTTAATTGATCTGTGGCCAGCAGGGGCAATTACTACTTAGGGAAAAAAAAAAAATGCTGGGATAGGCACTGAGTGATGAACACTGTCAAAGAATAAGCTGTCCCAAGACAAAACAAGAATTTCAGCATGACTGGGGCGGCAGGGCTGGTTGCATATCTGCACTTTGTTTCCTCCCAATAGCAAATGCAGTGATAGGCACACAGAAAAGCAGTGTTTCACATGTGGAATGCACTTGCACTGTGACAGTGATGTGATGATATCCCTTCAGCACTGTGAAAAATACAAGGACTCATCTTGTTCAGGAAAGACTGGCAGCACTGCCAATGATGGCAGCCAGGCAAGCAAGGCAAGTCAAGAACAGCAACAAGATGCCATTTGCCAAATAAACCAAATAAATTCCTCCCTACGTAACTGACAATTAAAAAGGTTTCATCTTCTGAAAAATATGGGAAGTCCCATAAGCCCTATCTAAGAAATACACATTAAGATCCACCCCAGTCAGTTTGGGTTATTAGAGCCTTAAATCCTCTTAATCCTTCCCATGCTATTACTTTGTGTTTCCTTGTGGAAAAAAAAAAAAATCAACACCTTTCTGCATGTTTTTTTTTTCTAAATCCCTTTTCTCAGTTAATATACTTAGCTTGCAATAACCTCTCACTTCCCCCCCCAGCCCCCCACGCTACAGATATTGAATAGCTGTGTTGCTTCAGAGAGCAGTCATAAACGTGAATGATGGCACTTGAACCTGCTAAACTGATTAAATGCTGAAAGGAAGGATCAATTACCAGAGAAAGGCAAGCTGGGGAGCCATACATAACGCTGCAGACAGAACAAAGAGCTCCTACTGCCCTGACTTTGCACAATCTGTGGAGCAAAAATGAAAGGGAAAGCATTTAGAAGGGCTTTCTTCGTTGCAGCTCAGGGTATCCACCTTCCACCAAGACAGTCAGGCAAGAGCAACACGCACCCACAAACTGAAACTTTTCCAAAGAAAGAGGGAGAGAAAGGAGCTCCATCTTTGGGCAGGGGCAGATGTGCTTTGCTCTCTCCAATGTTTCACAGCATCTATCTACTCACTAGGACATGAAAAGTCTATTAGTTCTGCATCTCAGATAAAAAGCATTCATTTCCAGGAGTCCTTGTTCAAATGCATGCAAAGGAAAGCACAGGAGAAAACACAAAGCCACAACCTTTCCGAGCACAGAGTTATCCCATTCAGCAAAGCACTTCCAGATTATACATGAGAATAGCCTTCAGGAGAAAGGCTTTAAACCAGAACAGCAACCTCATTACTTTTTTGACAAGGTGTTCTGTAAAACAACAGCCAGTATAAAAGCACAGCCTTTTTTTGAGCAGCGTCAAAAAAAACCCCGCACATCCACAGGCAAAAACAACAAAAAAAACCAAACAAACAAACAAACAAAAGGAAAAAAAAAAAGAAAGAAAAGAATCCTCACAAAACCTGTCACAACCCAAAGGGAATTTCCTGACTGTGTAATAGCCACTGATGTGATTCAGTCGCTTTCAGGAACAAAAAAAACTGTGCCCTCCCTAAACTAGTTGGTATAACACTTCAAACAGGCTCGTTCAAACACAGAAGGGTCCGAAACGGAAAATCACAGTGGAAATGGAAAAACATGCTCCCGCACCTCCGAGCGCCCCCGGCAGGTTTCGGCACACTCAGGTGGCCACAAGCGTGGGGCCTCGGTGCCATCTGGTGGCCACTCGCAGGGCTCTGCTGGCCCCGCACCCGCAGGCAGGGCTGGGCTCGCAGCTGTCCCAGGTGCTGCTCCCAAAGAACGGAGAAGCCACCGGGCAAACGCCTCTGCCTGCGCACACCGGGACCCTCGAGGCTCGCTCAGGAGTTCGGTGATACAAAAGCTCCGCCCAAGTGTGTCAGTGACAATGGCTTATTGTTAATTTCGGTGCTGTCTGCACTTTTTCACTGAATGAATTCTTTCCCCTACGCTTTTCATTCACTTCCCAGCTATGCCAGCTTCAGAGCCATTATGCAGCTATAAGCAATAAACCGAAGAGGTGTTATCTGCTATTAAACTGACTGATAAAGGTGGGAGAAAAGGAGAAAGTCATTTCACACAATAAAAACCTTCTTGTGCAGATTCCTCTCCTCCTGACAGATTATAAAAGCCAAAGGTTATGCAAGTTTATATGAGACCTTGTCTTTTTATATCTTGAAATTACTACTGCTAAAACACTTCCACCAGAATTACTAACACCACCCACCTACAACAGCTCCAGGACTCTGGCTTCTTTTGCTTTCTCTCAGTCTATGTCACCCAGCTCCAGGATATCTCTTTTGAGGCGAGCATCTAGCGTTGCCACCATACAGAGACAAAAATCTGCTGTGCAACATCCCATAATATGAGTGCTATTTAACAAAATATCGCAACTGTCCCCTGACACTCCAAGAGCAATGCCCTGTCATTTGTAACACTTGGGCACAGACTCCAGGGAGTGGGTGTGAGAAGCATGCACTGGCAACTGCAATTCAGAGCCTTGCAGGGAGGCACAGAGATGGATCTTCTTTAACATGACTAAGAATGGAAGGAGTTTGTAGCACATGCTGCATATGCTTGATGAATAAGTTGTAAAATAGTCTGAGGCAAAGGGAGAAACAGTGAAGTCAGGACTTGAAGGATAAATTTGAATTTGGTCACTCCTGTTTCTAGTTTTTTCTTCAGATCCACCAAATACTGACAAAGGTGATGAGTCATGCATGTTTTTTTGATTTCTCAGTAAACTATTCACAGAAAGATTAATGTCTTGCAGGAAAAAAAAGCTAGAATGCTTGAAATAAAGCAATAAGTGTAAATAATAACCGGGACACAGTGCCCAGACTGTATTCCAGTATTTGTCTGGAAACAGATATCCATCTCTGTAGCCACTCTGCATGACCTGAATCAGTGAAACGTGGCAAAATTATACCATACAATGATTGCTGGGAAGAGTGATAGAATGGGTGATTGCTTCTAGCAAACATGCAGGAAATTAAAGTACCTTCCTTCCTCCACTCCCAAAAATGGTCTGAGTACACGGAGCAAAATTTAGAGGAAGCACTTAAGCAGCAACAATGGTAACAGGACACTCTGATACTGACAGCAGGCATAGAAAGAAACAGAGGTGAAAGTGTTGTGAAGGAATAAAACAAGGAATAAGCTTGATTTCTGGCAAGTAAGGGGGGAGTTACCAATGTAATTCAAAAAGGAAAATTCAGAGCGCTACAGAAAAAAAAACCAAAACAAAACACAACAACCAGAAAAAACCAAAATGAACAAACAAAACAAACAAACAAAAGAAAAAACCAGCCACACCTTTATCCAAGCATTATTACAAAATTATTAAGGGGTAAAAAAATCTGGAACACAATTGTGGTAAGCACATCTTGCCGTCCCACATGGGCTCTGTGGGCTCTGGCAATGTAGGGCAGCACAAAGCTTTAAGAGCAGCCCAACTACACGTGTTCCCCCTCACTGGTCTGTGCTCTGCAGAAAGCATCAGGCCTACAGCACAGACTGAAAGCTTCCCAAGTGTGTGCTGAAATCCTGTAATTTTGGTTTGCACCAAGCCTTACTGCACATTGGCAGAAAGGTGAAAGAACATATGCACTCCAAACCTACTGCTGCCTAGAAGCACTGATTTAACACCCAAAACATCTGTAACTACAAACGTTCATGTTTCTTTATAGAAAATAGTGATCCACACATACTCCTGCCAGAGGGGAAAGCCACACATGGCACAAGAGCTACCACATCCAGCAGCTGTTGGATGTTCCCCAGTTCTGTTCCCTGGTTTTGACATGGGTTCTGAGCCTGCTGAGCCATTTAAAGCTCCTGGTCATCATCAGAAGTTTCACAAGCCTATCCATAGACCTTCCCAAGGTTTTGAGAAAACGTCTTTCAACTAAAAAATAGCACAAAATACTAGAGTCAACATGTTTTAACTACACAATTAAAAGGCTACAAATGAAACACCCTCTCTCTGATCACCTTTGCTGTTCCCACTCCCACACCCCACCCTCAATAAAAGCAATAGCAAAGCACCACTGGCAAATTGATTGAACAAGTAAATTTACTAGTTCAGTCAGGTCACCTAGGGAGGACTGACTGACTGCTTTCTGTGAAGGTTAAAAATACAACACCCAGGGTCATTGTGCAGTGAGCTTTGCTGCTGTGATCGTGCAGCACATACCAGACAGAGGGCTGAATGTCTAAAAGCACAAGGACAGGTGATGAACATTAATACCTTAGGATCAATTCCACATCCCTGCTGCTGTAAAAGTGTTCTTGCTGGTTGCCATTCTCCAAGACCCTTCTCATTTCTAAATCCCATAGTATAAGACTATGCTCTGCAACATAATTATCCTCCCAAATATGTTTTTAAACTACAAACCCCACTCAGTGCAGACCACTACAGGTTGGTGTGATGACCCCTGAAGTACTAATTTTGAAGTATTATGAAGTCTAAACCCAAAATTTTCTGCCTTGATGTCTCATGGTTCACTAAATAAACATCACATTACTGCACTGCACACAGAGTGTGAACACTGTACTTGCTATTGGTGTGGTGCAATCACAGTTGGAAGCATGAGAACATAAGCCTAGCAGGACAGCCACCTTTTCCTACTGCTGGCATTAGTATTGCCCCTAGTAACAAGTATTAGAGATCCCAAGTTTTTCATTAAGTAATTGAGTTGTATATTTTCTTCATATTTTCTCAGTGGGCAGAATCCTGGAGGATCTAATGAGAAATTTCCTGTTCTAGAAAAAGCCTCTTGTGGAGTTTCCATCCTTCTCTCTTGGAGAAAAAAAAAGTGTCAATCACCACATAAACAATTTCCTGCAGAGAACTGATATAATCTGTGGTGATGATGTACAAGCAAATGCTTATGAGTATTTGGAAAATAATTTCAAAATGCACAAGTTAAATACTACTTCTAGCAAAATGAGGTTCTCTGAATAACAATATCATTGATGCAATTCATGGCCCTTACCAGAGAGGAATATGGTTTTGGGTATATGAATTGACATATATTGCACATACCAGGACTAAGCTCAGTCATGACCGTTATGAAAAGTGAATTTTTTTTTTATTTCACAATTCTGAGACCCTTCTTATACTAAACTAACTTCTGTTTTGCAATAGCATTGCAAAACAACAACAGTTAATCTCCAGGCTGATAATCAAGACACTGAAGGATCATTGACATTTGGAGGTTTGGGAAGCTGGAAGACCTTCAGCAGTTCCATGAAGAACTGCTGTCAGAATTGAGAGCACCATAGAAGCCACCACCACGAGATACTCGTGCAGTCAACTCTCTAACCTAATTTCTTAGCATGTTTGAACAACAAAAAACAATTCTATAAAATAGTTATATTTGGGAACCAGACTAAGATCTAAATATATATCCCTAAATCTATAGGTCAGGTTTCACATACAAGTTATGAGTTAAGAGTAATTTATTTATTAATTTTCCATTTATAGAAAGTAACACGCAAAGCAGAAAATGCAGGCTGCATTTCTATCAGTTCAGATCCTACCAAAAAGTGGCACAGAAAAATCATCATTCCTTACTTTCACATCATACATATTAATGACTGGAACACTTTTAAACTGTACATACCATGATATATGAACACATGTTATGAGATAGGACATATAATTAGCCTAAGTGTCTGCAACCATCATCCTTACATGTTCTTGTCTGTGAAGAGACAGTTCTGCAGACCACAGTGTTCTGATCCAATACTATAGTTTTAATACATCACTTACTTAGAACTTACTGTAAAAGGAGTGTTCTTCTTCCTCATTCTTTTCTGAATGCTTCACATGCCCTTTATATATTCAAAACCATGTTTATTTTAAGAACAAATAATGCAAAACTATCCTTCTTCCCTATTCCCAGGGAGCTCAGGTTCAGACTCAAGTAAAAGCACTCTCTGCCACACCCACTGCTTCAGCACTACTTTTTTTTTTAGGACTGAACTCAGAAATTGTAAATAAAACTTAAAATCCAAAGTAGCCATCCTGTCTTTTTCCACTATATAGCTTTTTCCTAGTGGTTCCAAAGATGACAAAGGTAATTTGATGGTGCCTAGCAAGTCTGTAAGGCTACAAAGGACTGAAACTCAGGCTATGGGCAAAGTTAATGAACTTTTTAAGATATTAGATAATTAGATGAGAATTTTAAGAATACTTAAAATGAGTAGAGAAGCATCTGTTCAATAGAAAGGCTATCAATACAATTTAAAATGATCATTTAACCAAGTAACTAAATTTTGGCATCATCTTGATCTACCAGGTAGATCTAGTATGAACTAGCCTTATGCAAATTGGTCATTTCAGTTTGTAAAAAGCAAACAGCTGGGAGACTGAGTAAGTGAGTGGAACTGAAATTGCCAGAGGCAGAAACTCTTACCATAAGTTGTAAGTTACAACAAGAATCTACACCTAAAAGGCAAGAAAAAACTCTCATCCTTTCTAAAACTGTATGCAGAAAACAAGAAATGCTTGCCGTTTTATGAAGTATCTTTGGTTACAGAACATTCTTCTGGTTAATTTATCCTTCTCCTTGACAAACAGACACATATCATAATCAAAATAACACAAAGAAATAAAGAAAAAGAAAGAGAGAGCAGGCAGAAGTTGGCAAGGAGATGCAAGCATCAAAAGCCCCAAGAGCTGACCCCCAGACACTTGTTCCACAGCCTGGCAGCTCCCGAGATAAGGAGGTCTGGAGACCACAGGCAGGACGGCCTCAGGTCCTACAGTGGCAAAGCTACTGGAAGACCATTCCATAGGTAAGACCATGAAGATCCCATGATTTTGTTTTTTAGATATTTTAGGAGTGCCTGCCTATGTCACAGCCCTGTTTTTGTAAGGATGAGAAGTGTACACCTGTTGGGCACATAGTCCTACTAACTATATAACATAAAGGGAACAAAAAACCCTCTTTGGTTTCTTAAACGTGTTCTGCATCTTTGAGCGGTCTCCAAGCTGGATCTCAGCTTCATTTTTGGTAAACTTTAACAAAGGTTGGTGGCAAAGCTGTTTAATGGGCATGTGACACAATTAAGCAAGTCATTTTGTAAGCACTGGAACTTACCCTGCCTGCTCCCCACCCCAGCTTAGATTCTTTGCAGTGTGGTAACACAGCTAAGCCCACACTACAGTGCATGAACTGGGAATGTGAATTTGTCTGCACACCTATTTTCAAGAAGCTTGTGGAAAACTAGCTTTGAACTATTTCTGCTCTGTCAAATTTAATCAACAGCAGCCAAGAAGTTCAAAATGTCTTGAGAGTCAGTAGAGAGATACTGACAGAAAGGATTACCGGTGCAGGGAAACCCAGATGAAAAGTACATTCTCTCACCAAAAACATTCTGTCAGCTCACTGCAGAGTTATGTATTTAATAGGTCATACAGTAACACACTTGGCAGATGAAAGTATATAAATTATTTGCCTGAGATCTTCGTCTTCTCAACCAGCTATCCCCAGATGATTACATTCTGTTAGCAGAGCCACCATGGGCAGTTTCAGGACTCAGACTTCTTCCCATACTTGGCTCTGCTCACAGCTTCTGCCTTACTTCTTGCAGCTGTCAGCTCCTGCTAGAGTTCTTACTAGCCAGCAGAGGCTGTGAAAATGAGAAATAGTACAGCAGGTCGCAGTAACTCAGCATTGTGTGCCCTCCTCTCCCCTCCAGCTCTCACCAGAGGCGCCTCTATCCGTGCCTGCTGCCTCCCCAACCCAGCTGGAGACAGCAACCCGATGAACTGGGGGGGCTGTGGAAACAGCAAATCAGCTGGACACAGGCAACAGGAATGGAAGCAGACACCAGGGAGGTTCCCAGCTTTCCCTCATCGACCTCCCTGTACATGAGCTATGTTGCCACCAAAGCTCTTCAGACCTGTACAGCTTCAGCCTCTGTGGGGCACTGGGCAAGTTACAAGTGCTTTGCATATCAGATCCCATGCATTGATGCTAAACCCAGGCACAGGCTGATCTAATCTTGGAGCTAGATCAATTAAATGTAAGTGAAAACGAAATAATAGTTCCCCCTCTGACTAAATGCAGAAGTTTAAATAGCTACAAATCACACCCTTCCTCCAATACCTTCCCTGCTTTCCCAAAACATTCCAACAGCATAAACTGTTTATACTTCAGAGGCAAGTGCATACAATAGGCATAGAGCTTGTTTCCAACACAGTAGAGAAATAATTACACTGAACTTTTTACCTCCCACCTGCAATTCCTCCCCAAAAGAAACAATTGCAAGGCTAAACAATGATTTAGGTGAATGCTGACACTGTGGTTCAACAACCTCCATAGAGCTCACATGAAAAAAAATTTATGCATCCTCAATAACCAACAAAACCCACAGCAGCAAAAAACAATAAAAGGAATGTGTAATTTCCTAATCCTGAAGCTGTTAAACCTTTGAAAGTATGCTTTGGGGAAAAAAGAGGTAAGTTCTTTTCTTTCATTCTCCAATGGAGAGATTCTCATCATAAAAACAGAATTTTTCACACCTAAAATACTTCGCCAAGCCAAGCTTCCTTACAGTAACTGATTCACAGACCTATTTTTTACCAAGTGAACCCATCACAAGATTTGTGTTTTAGTTTCATCTTTAAGGCTTCAGTTCCATTTTCTCCATCTTGCACCGAGTCTTCCAGGAAGACTCTGACTCCCATTCACAACAGTGCCACTGATTTCTGCCTCTAATGCAGGACTACATGCCTGCTCTGAACAGTAATTCATCAGGTGCTACAGTCCAATAGAAAGCATAAATAAGCCCAGGAATTGTCCTGAAGTACAGTCAAAAGCAAGAAAAACAGCACAGTATTAGTATAAATTGCGTAGAAATTCTTTTACTCTCCATTTTTTGTCAGGGAATAAACAAAAATGTTGTACTGAAGGGCACTGCAGTGGAAGGGTAGAAAGTCATCCAGACTTCATTAATTTCAGTGTAAAATTAAACATCCAGTCCTGACTCTGAATAGCAATGCAGGAAGCAAAGTAGTAAACTTGGATCACAAAATCAGGTTAAAAAAAGCAACAGCTCTGAGGGAGCAGTTATCCTGTAATTTTTTGTGGTTTTCCCTAAAGACTGAGTCTTGCAAAATGCTTGTGGCTCTGCAGTTGATATTCCATATTTGATTTCTCATAGGCAAGAAATCATGATCATTGAATTTATATATAAAAATATAGCCCACATCACCAGAAAAAATTAGCCTGCAAATAAAACTGAAGAGAGAAATACAGCTTACAGAATTTTCTTAGCTCAGAAGGTGTTCAGTGTACAGGGCTGTTCACACAGTTCCTGAAACAACTTATTCCATCCCCCACCCTCAGGGACCTCACAGTTCTGCAAGACACGATTTCAGTCTACAGTTTATGAACATTATGAACTGACCAGCACAGAACATGCTTCTCAAATCTCTGCTTGCTCACTTTCTCAAAAGAATGAACCCCAAAATCTTGAGACTAAAAGGCATCAGATTATCCCAAATAAAATAATGGGGAGGTGGGAACTGTTGGCAAGTACAGAAATGCACATGTATTATCTTTTTATTCCATAAAAGCCAATTCTTGGAAGTCTGACTCGACAAAAGCACACATAGTATTCATTTGAATCACTTCTGATTCCCGAAATGCCCTTTTGTGCAGCTGTTGGAGGGAACTCTAAGCACTATTTGTAAGTAGATTAAATGCAATGAAAAACAAACCAGATCTAATTTGGGAAGATCCACAGTCAAACATCTTAAGGCCAAAGTATTAAATTTAAGATAAAGCAGCTGTTACCATCTTTGTAGTTTTTATGCCAAAATACTCCCCATTTCTCAATTAAGGAACTTTCTCTCACTTAAGTATTAATCAAATTAAATTAATCAAATAAGTATTTCACTTTTCAGATTCTGTGGCCTCTGGAGCAAGCTAATTTCCAGTTTTCTTTTATTCTCAGAGTGGGGAAAATCCCTTTTGCAGAAAAATAAAACAAACTAAAAACACCCTACAGCAGGTCTAAAGAAAAAAAGGCCTGATTTATCCTCTCACTTCAAGATATAAACTACAAATTGAGTATAACCACTTATATCAAAATTTAGGGATTGCAGCCCTTTCTTTGGCAAGTTATTTGAGTAAAATATTTTTAGCTTTTTTTTCTTTAAGTTGGCATTCAACAGTGAATGTGCTGAGCTGTTTTTATCACTAATTCAAACAATCACACTCTCCATTCACTACAGAAACGTGCAAGTCTTTCTTCAGGTTCTCCTTCCACAGTTCTTCCTTGTCTATTTATTCACCAAGAAAATGCTTGAGAGTTGCCAATACCAACATGACTGGTGTTCTTTTGCCTGGTAACACTACAGAAATATTAAGACAGTACAAGGAAACCTTTTATTTTGTTTTTCTTGTCCTGATGGCATAAAATAAAACCACTTATTTTGAGCAAAGGACACAGTTTTGGATACACACTGGGGAGAAATACTGTACAAGATTACAGCACACTGAAAACAACTCCATTTCTATTTCCACCATTGCACAAAGATCCAAACTACAGAAAAAACTCCCTCACACACACAAGAGTAAATAAATGCACTTCTAACTATGCTAGAGGAAGAGTGTGAAGGGCAAGAAGTCTTGGGAAAAAAAGCTTATTTAGGCATGCATACAGGAGAAGGTCAGTTTGTGAAAAGAGGTAAAACCTGCTTATCCAGGGATATCCAGAACCACGGGACAAAGAGGCAAAGGAGGGAATTCCCATCACAGGACACGATCCCATGTCCTACCCTATATCAGGTCCTGAATCAGGGAGGCTCTCAGTACACAGCAGAATTTTTTTCTCTGATTGTTCACTTGAGGCTGCCTAAATTCAAACTTACTGTTGAGACAGAGGGAGAAGGAAAGATGCAAGCCTCCATCCCAACCCCAAGCTCTGGGAGTTTCCTGCTTCTTTTGGGTTGCAGTTACCCGGCAGGTTCCTCAGTTACATCACACTCATTGTGTCCCTGCTTATAGGGGAGTGAATGCACCCCAGAACTGAGACCCATTTGCATTTGTTTCAGACACAGTTAAACATCAATAGGCATGACAAGTTTATTCTTGCCACGTGGAAGCTCTTTAAGGATTGCAATGGGCTTTCCAAACATGAACACAGAACCCGGGGCTGTATCTAACACCAGCTGCTCTCTCAGTTTCTTTGGAGACATCTCTCAGAATATTCTGTGTAGGTGCTTTTCACTCCAGCACATCCAGTGCATTGGGGTAGCAACGAAATACCTCTGACATCACAATTCACAGGTAAAACCTCCCACCTTACTTCCCAAAATCTCCTTACTACAGCAGAAGCTCCTTGTATTTAGCATTTCAAATGAATCTGAGTGTTAGTGAAAACGACAGAGAAGAACTTCCCTCTCTCTGAAAACAGCACCTCATTTTTTGATGGGGAAACTCTAGAGTTGCTTTACAAGGAGGCACATCTGGAACACCTGGATGGGCACGGAGCAGGGAAGGATGAATGAGGAACAAATATGCTCAGGTCTGGTTGGAGAAAAAAAATCCATGCTGTCTTGCTTTGCAATGACTTTGCTGCATCTTCCATGTGATACGTTCTAAGCATGAACTCCACAACAGTTTTGATGGTTTGGCAACTCCTAACACATTGCAGCCATTGCCTGCATATACAAATATGGCTTTTAGGAGCAAAACATTTACCACTCATTTAGAAAAAACATGAAGCCAGACCTATTTTCTGCCTGTTTTACATTTTCAATCTATTACAAACTTACATTACTTTGATCTGGGTTTTCATTAGCACCAGGAAACAGATTGTTTTTCCAAATGTGATGCTTTCTCCCAACCCTTATTGCTTCAGTATAGCTGTTATACATACAGATCTGAACCTGTTAAGTCGATTTGAAACTGATCTCTTCCTAAATGTCATATTTTAAGACAACTCCTGATCACAGGAATTTACAGAAACCACCTGAGCTCACTCAGCTCTCAGGCCAGGCAGCATCAGAGCTCAGCACTGAGAGTAAGGCCTGCACTAACCACAGTCATCCACAAAATCCTTCTGAGGAACAGAACAAAAATACACAACCTAAATATAAAAAACAAGCAGCCCGGTCTGCCCTGCAATCGTGAGTGAACTTCAGAGGATGAACCTGAGCTGTTGGTGACCATGAACACCATTTTCTGCCAGCTGGGGTAATTTGTGCCCTTAAACACCCTGAAGTCATTTGCTTAGAACATAACTGATGCTCATGTCCTAAGAGCAGTGGAGAATCTGTCAAAATTTATATTAACTGTCCTGGACAGTTTATAATTCCTACCAAAACTACAGAGATCCTGAAGGGACTTGGAAAACATATAACATGCCAAAAACATTCGTTTACATGTGATCCTCACCAGTAAGTATTGGAGTGGAAGGAGATAAGCAATGAGAAGGGAAAGAATACCTAAGATATCTGAAGTTTATATAGTTAAAAGATTTCCAAACAAGAACCTGAGCAAAAGTCCCCAAACATTATATATGTTCTGAATGTAAAGACTTATTTTCACATGTTCACTTAAGCACAGGAGAAAAGCAATCTGTATACAAATGCAAATTAAAGAACTTTCTGTCAGTTCTAAAATACACCATGAAATATGTTTCCTTCATTTCAAACCATTTTACTACAACTTAGGGAAGATTATTATTACAATGTTAGCCTCTTTAATTTCTTTTTTTCTACTGAGTATGCAGTTTTCTACTTGGCTAATCACGTAGATGTGATTACGAAACAAAAATATACACTTCACTGAGTCTCAATTGAAGAGCAGGGAACTCATTTATTAGATGTTATCCATGTCAAAGAAATGAAAGCAGATAAATGGAGTTTTACTGCTGACTAGCATCAAAACAACATCAGTTTTCACACAGGGTTCTTTCCCCCCAAGCTGTGGCAGGGAATAGGGAAATGAGAAAAATTATTGCAGCACCGTATTTATTTAACAATTGTTATTTAGATTAATTGTTGTTTATGGCAATCGTTATTTAAAAACAAACTACAATATTTCATAATGAATGAATGAGTTTGAATACAGATTAAAATATCCCTATACCACATTAAGATATACATTAAAAAAGATTAAGCAATTGCTACCTAATTTATTTGCTCTTAATTGATTTAACTGGTAATAAAATGAAACAAATCCCTGGATCCATTTTCAAATTAAACTAATTTTTTACAACTAGCAGCTGAAAAAGTGGCCTTCCCTCTTTAACAAAAGCATTTGCTCATGATTAAATATTCCAGTGAGTTCTGCACACTTGGCCCCATCCACTTACTGCACCCAGAGATGTGCTGTGCATTTCTTCATCTTGAATTCTACAGCCTCACGTCAGGTTGGGCTGCCTGGTTGGTTACACAGGGCACAGTGCTAAAAACCCAAAAATGCAGCGACAGACGTTTGTGTTGACAAGTGCCATGAGAGAAATAATCACAATTAAAAACAGACAAGAAGAAATAAATTTCAGATGAGTGATTGACAGCATTAGCGCGAATCCCAAAGAGCAGAAAATGTTTTTTCAGCACAGATTTTTAGATAAAAATTTAGGCTTTGGGGGAAATCCAGTATCAATGCTGAGGATGATTCTCCCTGGTTTAGCAGCCAGAACAAGACTTCAGAGCATCCAGCAGTCCCAGAAAGCAGAGTGCTCACTTACAGTAGGATTCAAGAGCTCCCTGTAGCACTAATGGGGAAAATGATTGAGATCTCAGAACAAAAATGAAACATTGATTTCCACTGGTGCTTGGGGTTTTGTTCGGTTTTTGGGTTTTTTTTTCCCTTGGAAGACAATTCAATGGGCTTGGAATACAGCTTGTTCCACTAGAACAAAAGTATTATGTTCCACTAGAAACTGGAGGATTCTGAGTAAGATAAATTCTTGGATAGTCCTTCTGTAGTATTAATTATAGCCATTTATGAACAGATATTTGAACACCACAAAATCAGTTTTCAAATGTGCTTTTACTCAAACAGAGAACAACAAGCACTGCAAGTTTTACCATCACCTACCTAATCACTATGAAAAATAACAATAAATGGATGTTGAAGTAGAGAAGGTTACTTTAATATCAGTTGCAAAGAGAGCCATTCCTGCACCCATAAGCAGCTCCAGGGTTTCTATCCATGTCAGCAGGATTTTGAGCCCCAGCTTTTTTTTGGCATGGTTCATTAAATCAGAGGCTGTTTTGCAATGACCAGTTTTCTCTTCCAGATTCATTGCCATCACACACAAACACATTTGTGCATACAGGGAGAACAGCAGCACCTGCATCACACACAGCTAGAGTGATCAATAAATCTTCCATACAGCATTTGTAGGGGATGGACCTTGACAAAACCAGCACCTGAGCACCTGGCCCTGACAGAAGTGCTAGCAGAGGGTGTACTCAAAACTGCTGAATGTGATCCCATAGCAGCAGTCACAGCTTTTCTGTTCATCCTTTATGACAGTCATGGGAATGTCAATTACCATTTCTTAACTGTTCCACTATTGTTATTTTAATAGTATTTGCTATGAGAAAATCAGTACAATGCATGGATACAGTTCCAGGAAGGTCAAACTCGTTTCTATGTAACACTTTAAAATACTTAAAAAACTTATATCAGTGCTTTCCAAGGTGCTTAAAGAGTTGTGCTGAAGAGTACTGTATATAATTGTAACTGACCAAAACCCCAGCAAGGGCACTGAGCAACTACTGCAGCTGGATGTGCTACACTGACATCAGCAACAACTGATATAAACAAGAACAAAGGAGTTTTACATACTAAAACACAATGTTTGAGTGGTTTATTTACACTACTAGTCAAGTGTTTTTCAGATACTAGCATCCTTCATGCAGAAGGCTTATGAACTGCCAAAATCACCTGCAGCGTTTGGAATTGGCTCCAACATAAGCAGATAAAAATTACAGGTGTCCAAGACCATTACTTCTCTTAATTGATTCAACTGGTAGTAAAATGAAACAAATCTCCAGATCCATTTTCAAATTAAACTAATTTTTTACAACTAGCAGTTGTAAAAGTGGTCTTTCCATCTTTAAGAAAAGCCCTTGCTCCTGATTAGATATTCCAGTGAGTTTTGCTCATCTGGCCCCATCCACTTACTGCACCCAGAGATGGAGCAATCTGAATGACACCAATTTTTGTTCCTAAATGTCACAGTCCAGTAACACATACCATGTGGCTGACTAAATAAAATTATCATTCTTTTCATTCATTAGGGTACACTGTGTTTAACTGTAGGGAAAACAGGTATAAAAAACATTAAACATTAAATGCAGAACTTGCTTTTACTTAGGAGCATCTTTTTATACATACTCATCTTCAGTAAAGATAATCTATAGTGGGGACATAAAACTGTTCCTGTTTCTAAACTTCTTTCTCCCTAACATTAAACGTTTGTAATAACCATATTTGGAATATCCCCTCCCAGCAGGGAATATATCTGAGCTCAGTGTGAGGTTAATGATCTTTGTGCATTCACTTTTCAAGCTATAGATCACTACTGAGTATTGTATTTTCCTTTGCTCCAGAGTCTGATCAAGGGAACATTGTTTGACACCACCACATTCCTTGACAAGTTCTTTAGGAAGATGGACACATTAAAGACAAGAGAAAGAGACTGGAAGAGAGAGACATGCACTTCATTAGAGTTATGATGGTTGGAACAAAGGCAACACAAAATGAGAAGGCCTTAATCACTTCAGAGCCATGTTGTTACCTACTTGTATCACTGTAACAAGCCATTCTAAACTCCTTATAACAATCCAGTGGAATTCATTTCCAGAACAAAGTACATGTCACTTGGAAAGCAGTTTAAATTCAGCCAAAAAATACAGTTCTTTCTACCCTGTAAAACCAAAATTCACTATACTAGTATCAAAGCAAATACAGCACCATTATTAAAGTGGAGAGAAAGAACCACATGAAAAATAGCATTCAAGGTGCCAACCAGGGACAAGACAGCTCTTAGAGGGCAGTAAGAGAGAATACTACCTAGAATTATGATTTCTTGGACAAAAGCTGTTTGTTTAGCTTTTTTATATCATAGACATCCTGATGGGCACATGAATGCAAATAAAATATGAAAATACTAGTACGCCAGCAATGCAATTACTAAATCAATCACAATTTGTAATAATCACCCAAAACTGGGAGCTAGGTTATTGCCCAGATAAGAGACAGACAGAAATATTTGGAAGAGCAGTTAGAAGCAGCACAGAATTCCACTGTCCTCTCCCACACGAGCCCAAAGGACTGATATCCACTGAGAGCTGCTGATGGTGATGGAGAGGGGCAGGAGGAATGTTAACAATCTTCCCCTTTTGACCCACATCAGACTGAGATCACAAAGCAGCTTTGCAGGGATGGAGCCCATGAAAAGAAATACAGGCCACACACAGGAAAGTATGCTGAGCTGACACAGACTGATGCATCTGCATTCTTCTCTTTCTTTTCTTCTTGGACCCGTTTGATTTATGATTCAATTAGAACAGCAGACTGTATATCTTATCTTTATATTGAAACATTGCTATTATCCATGAGGCTTGATAAAAATAGCCTCATTTGGGACTTACCAACCTTCTTATTGCTAGTCCCAGGCTTTTCCAACCACTAAACCAGGTGCAGGTGAACGTGTCACAATTCTTCATTCCCTTCCAGAAAGATGTTGCTTCCAATGAATTTCCCTAGAATGCAGGATTAGCTCCTACAGGAGGACTGCTAGAGAACTGTATCACTCTTCAGACTTGTGCCATTGTTTCTCAGTGTGTTTGGCTTGCTGCCTCTGACACCTGGGTTTCCAACACCACAGTGCTTATTTATGAAACATTACATCACAGAAATCAGAGGCAAGGCTCAACCTATTTACATAACACTTTCTGCAGCAGTGAAACCGGGTAGCAAAGCACCTGCTCTGCTCCCTGCCACAACAATCCTACAGCCCCTGTCTCCCCAACTACAGCAAGGAAACACTTCTCAGAAATGTGCTGTGAGCTACGCCACCAAAATGACTAAAGGCTGCAAAGTTTAGCCTGTATCAATTGAAGGATAAAGCAAAAACTCCGAGAGCAAGAGTACTGTACTGAATTAAAATCTTCACAGAGTAATAACAGAGGGATGGAGGGAAATAAACAGGGTTTTTTTGCAGAGGATTGCAAGGATCAACAGAGTTCAGCAGGAGATTTGATGCACCAAGAGAGGGAGGAGGACAAATTAAAAAAAAAAAAAAACAATTAAACAAACAACATGGAAGAGAAAGTTCTCTGCTGTGTAAAGAGTATTTGGAACTGAGGCATCTGAATGAGATGCTGAAGGCACAGGTTGAGTTCCCAGCTGAGGACATGAGCAGTAAGATCAAGCAAGCCCCAAGACCAGCCTTGTGAGCTACATATGACCCCAGCTGTAAAAGCTGAGGCCCTGCACTGCTTGCTGCTGTTTTACATGGCAAATGTTTGCGAGGTGGATGCCATTTAGGAGGCTCTGGCCTTTTCCTTCTTCACTGTCACTAGCTCCCACCAAAGGCTCCTATCACAGAGTAAGGCTGCCTCATGCATTTGCAAAGTCATGACCTGTGAAATTATTTGCCTTCTCAGACAAATGCATATGTGCTCTCTCTGCAATATTCTTTGAACAGGAGCAAGCAGAATCCAGATATAGAGAGGAATATGAAAGGAAATTGGTTCTGCTATTGGAGATTTAAAACACTGAATCACACTTATAGATCCTTCACCTGCACAATGGGGTCGTGTCTGTGGCACAACAAGTCATTATTTCACTAATTTAAAGCCCAGTTAAATTCGAACACAATCTCTTCGTAGCTATTATGCCTAAAATCTCCAACAGCTTCAAGACAGCAAGCCTAGGTGCATGTAATGTTCTCAGTTAAGTGTTGTAAGAGGCTGTTAAGAACATACTCCATCTTTGTTTTCCATTATCTTACCACACTTTAAAGACAACTTGCTGCACAGTTCTGGGTGATACATGTACCAGTTTATGTACCTGGGATGTTGCACCATGCAGTTATATGAGTAAAGATGGGGTAATAACACAATTACTATGCCTGAACTCTAATCTCTGCTGATCTTGACTTGCAGAAGTGGCGTAGGATATTTACAAAAACCAAACCCACCAAAACACAACACAATGCAATTTATGTGTTTGAATAAAATACAAAAATACTCATAGAGTCCCCCTCTTTTTATTTTTAGGATTGTCAATAAGCTGTTTGTCTTTACAGAACAGCACTGTGGTCACTGGAGGGTAAATAATGAATCATTTTTAAGTTTTGAGAAAGTTACCAAATTTATTCATTCCTCTAGTATTCCCTTGAAAGATTATGGTAAAGTCAGTACTACTCCCTGTTTGGCCAAGTTAATTAACCTCTCCCTTAATACCCATCACATGATAACTAGTGTATGTTACTTTTTAATATTATAGAATACTTACACTATAATTAGATGCCTTTTTGCTCTCCCTGAATGCAGTATTGATTGTCAGAACAGAAGACCAGCTGACTCACCCCTTCTGCTCAGTCTCCAGTGTTCTATTCTACCACAAAGACACAATTTAAAGAGCACTGGCATCACTCGACCTTGCACCCTGCCCCCTCACCACGCACAGGAATCATTCCTTACCTCCTCACCCAACATCACACATCCATCCCTAAAACACCTCCATAAAAGGGTCAGTCCTGCAGAGCAGAGGGAATCCCTTTCTTGGGATTCCTCCACACAGAAACAGAAAGCTCCCAAAGAAGAGGAGAGTTGTAAAGAAACAAGGAATATTCCAATGGCTCAAATTAACTCTCCTCAATAAGCAACAGCTGCACCTCCCAGGAGCCTGACTTTTGTGCTTTTAAACTCACCTGTGGGCTCACATATAGATCAGATTATGTCAGTGAGAAAAGGCTAACCAGTAATGATCATTTTTCAGCATTGTCAGATCCCTTCTGTGGTGTGACCAGGAGTTCTTTGCTCAGCTAAGTTCAGCAACCTCAAGATGAGTTTTCTTCGACCTAAAGCTGAACAGATGTTCTGAGGAAACTGAATCTGCACAGAAACCACTCTGTTGGCCAAGGCAGCACTAAACTATTAAATGGACAGAAACAAGTCTGAAATTACAGGATGGAAAGGAGAGCTTAAATAAAATCATCCCCTTACACACCCATACCCTCCCCCCCAAAAAAAAAAAAATTAGGGCAAGAAACAGAAAAGCAGATAATCTTCTAAGAGTGAGACACATGCAACAAAAATCTACAGATTAGTAAACTGGGTCAAAACCAAGTTAGAGCTGTTTGCATAACATTTCTTTGAAAATGGAGGTTTCCCACCATAGACGGCTTCAGACTTTTCTAAATTTTAAATTCAGAAGAAAAACAGAGACAGCTGCTTGAACATCCTCCTAGTGCTAAGGAATTCCTCACAAACGACATCATCAGCACCCTCAATACAGGAACAGGCAGAAATTCTGACCCCACAGAAATAAAAGCAGAGGAACTTCTGCTGGTGACGAGGTCAGGGTGTGGTCATTCATAATCTTGTTAATTTCTGCTTTCTAACAGAGCAAACTAATTGTCATGGAACCTAGAAATTCCATATTCCTTTCTTTAAAAGGCACACATGATTAAATTATGGTACTAGTAACAACTAGCTCACACCTGTTCTGTGCATGTCATCTGAAAATCACCTTTCTTAAAATTCCTTTAAAAGTATTTTCCAAAACAGATGGAAAATACCAGAGGTTTTAAAACCTAAAAACCCAGTCTCCATGAAGTCTCTGGAAAGAAACCAGCTCTCCTACAACATTCACATGCCATCAACTCCTCTGTCATTGCAGAATGTTACTTCAGATTCTCCTATTAAAAGGAGCTGTCATCAGAGCCTGTTTCAGTAATAACAGCAGGTCAGTGCAGAAGCTCAGCCAGGCCTGGCTTCAGCAGTGGAACACAGGGCAAAAGGAAATACTCATGGTTTTGCCATGCAAGACTCCTTTCATTAGCTCACAGCTTTTTCCAAGTCATGATCAGATAGGATCAATAAGGCCTCCTGATAAAGTCAGCTGCATACTCCAGACATTATATGGAAAGTTTGAAGAATTTCTCCTCTGAAGGGCACCAACCTCAGTATGCCCTTGGAAGAGAACAACTTCCTGAATTTTAAAAGGTGATTATGGTGCCCTTTCCTCTCCAAAGAGTCAGTGGGAACTGAAGCTTTAAATGCATTTAAGCTAAGAAATTACAATATAATCAAGTAGCTAATAGTAGATTCTTTTTTGTGGGATATCCCAGGGGAGTAAAGAAGAAAGAAGAGCCACTGCTCCAAGACTAAACAGGGTGGGTTCTGCTCAAGAGGGTACTAAAGCTGGGCAAGACTCTAGGAGTGCACAACCATCACGTGAGCAGTGAGGCAATGACTGACACAAGCAGAGCGAGGCTGCTCAGAATGTCACAATCACGCTAATAAATACTTTATTGAAGCAATTTTCTTTGCTGTCCTCTTCATCCTCCTCAGCGTTACAGAGCCTGTGACTGCATCCCCGTGACAAGGGCAGCAGAAACACACAGTGAGAGCAACTATTATTTTCTGTGTATTTTATGTGCACGCTGATGTAATTCAACAGCTGAGAGGGCAAAAGTGACCAGAACCAATCAGCAGGCAGCACATGCAACTCATCAAAAGAGTAGCAAAGTTCTGGCACTTAGTAACTACAGAATATGAGTGTAACAGTTCCTACTACTCTTCCCCCTCAACCCTAGATATTAAAAAAAAAACAAAAACCCACAGAACATTTCCTTTCCCAAATTTTGGCCAATTACAAAAATTTTTCAGAGAAGAAAAGAATGGCATCTAAACTAGCTTTATCAAATTAAAGAAAAAAAATATGCTTAAAACTATTTTGAAGGATTTGTTTCAGAAAATTCAAGCTTCAAAACTCAACTCTCCTTCTTAGGCATGTCAGCAGCATAAATAGCTATTTAACACTACATACCAGAAGTCAAGCACAAAACCCACAGAAGTAGAAAATATCACCCTCATGCCTCTGATTCCTCATCACCCCATGCCTCTGGAAAAAACTAGCAAGTGCCACCAGCTGTTAAAGTTAAAAAAAAAAAAATTTCCTTAGGCCAAGAGTAAAACTCCCTCAAAGAGCTAATGAAACTTTGCCTGATTAAAGATTGCAAAAACATGCTTTTCTCAGAATTAATGCAACATGCCAGGTCTTATTTTGTAATACTAAGAGCCATGCCAGCAGGAGCACAAGTGCCATTGTCAACAGCTCATCACAAAACCTAATGTATATGGGAAATATTCCCACTCCAGACAACAGAGAGTGGCAAAAATAACTTTTACTAGGCAATCATCGACTGGATTAGTGTGTCAATAGTTTTTACATGGTGTCAAGAGCACTGAATTTTGAGAAATAGAGTATATAAGAACAGAACTCCAAGAGTTTGGAGTGGAGAAAAAAAAAATCAAAAAATAAGCTGATAAAATGTAGGATAAAACTAGAGTAAACAGCAAGGACAGGAATTTGCCTGCATTGAACAACTGTCTAGAACTGAGACTCATGTGCCCTGATCTTTACGCTACAGGGAGGGGTTTGGGAGGATTGTTTAGCTGTATTTTTTTTTAACTGCAAAACTGCCATTTTCCCCAGACTTTTCAATGAATGAATAACATTTGCATATATTATTGTTTTTCAGAGCAGCTATGACTGGACTTGCAGTCTCACAGATCACACTTAAAAGCTTACTCTGTGAAATAAGCTTTCCACTTCAGCAGTAAATGATTTATTTTTATTATTTATGTGATAACAACATGAATGTCATATTTGACCTGCATTTGTTTTTTTTTTTTCCTCCCTCTGCCCAACGACTGGACCACTGTCTCCTCTCTTCCCACAAACACCCCAGTTTTAAGCTAAGTGGCAAAAAGCATAAAAGTTTTTCATTTCTAAAGTTCAAAGATCTCTTCCAAGCCGTAGACAATCCCCAAATTTTCGGTACCTCAGATATATCAAATAGAAACACTTTGGAACAAAGCACAGCACTGTAGGTGACCTACAAGCATAATTAACTTCTGGGCATTGACTTTAATAGTGCCCACGGTGCTGAGGCCAAGAGCTGTCAAAACAAAAGAACTAAAACAAGAAACTAACAAAGCTAACTAAAACAAGAAAGTGCATTCTAGTCTTCCTGTCACGTTTTAGAAACACAAGCTTCTGAACAAAACATTTTAGAAAACAGTGAAGTGAAATAAAGACCAAAGGGCCATTCAAATAATCAACAGCAAAATACTGCAGGACTATAAACAGCCTTGAATAACAACTTATTTTCTTTTCTTATGCCATTAACAATTTTGGCTCTGCAAAGCCTGGAAACTGTCTTAGGAAAAACTGTAACTAGCTTTTTTTTTTTTTTAAAGGAACATAATTAGCTACACGCAATTATTCACATGATTTTGCAAATCAGTGCATTATAACAGACAGATCTCATTATCTCCAAAAAGAACATGAGCAATAAATTAGCATCTGGAAAAGACAGGAGAGGTGACATTTTTTCAATAATGGAAATCCCCAACCTCATCCTCTGGCAGGCATCAACAGAGTAACAGCATATGATAGTACAGTATCATGTGGAACAGAAGTCATGCAATGAGCATTAGTCAACTCCCAGAGAAATGAGAGACAGATTAATGGTGGCAGAAATATTTTTTATGGAACTCACTAACAAACACTGACAGTGTCAAAGCACGTCCCCATTTCCAACACCGAGCACTAACAGTGTCTCAAGATCTGAGCATCTTACACACCCACCACACAAAGAAAAACCGTGTAAGTTTAGAGCCTGATCTAGGAGTCTTCTCAAACCAATGGGAAATATGCTGCCCCTGGTGGACTGAAGGATCAGAGGACAAAGCTGAGTCTGTACTGATCCTGAGGTTACTCCAAGCCCAAGATTGTAACACACACAATTTGGAGACTGAGAACAGTCACCTTCTTTAAGAACTCAACACTTTCAGCCCAGCCTAGGTTACAAACCTTTCAGATAATAAGGTTTTAAGCTACCCACTCTGGGAACACACAAGGTCAGATTTTCTCTCTTTTTCCTTGAGACAATTGATGAAAGAGAGGCAAAAATGCCGGAGCTCTGACCCCACAGTAAGGAGCACTGTCTTCTTGTTCAGGGAACTCTCCTTCAAAACACAGGGCTCACAAACAGAAGAGTTGCTGGGCACGCAGAACAGCATCTTGCCCAACCAGGACTTAAGAGAGCCTGGCTGCCAGAGCAGTAACTTATTTCTAGCCGATCAGTCCTCCTGGGGTGTTAATTTACATTCCATTTCAAAGCACGAACAGCACACAGATTTCAGGGAGAAATATGAGAAACCATAACAATCTACAGTAAAACAGATAATATTCCATCTTCTGTGTCCAGTTAAGTGTTTCAAGTAGTAGCAAAAGTGGTGTTAAAAGCAGGAAAGTTTAGTGGTTCAAAAGATACCAACTTCAGGGAAGAAAAACCACAAAGAATAAAGCTTATTCAGCCTTGATTAATTATAGCTTTAATCTTGAAAGTTTTCGGTTTTAGTTTCAAGAGTTCTGGGCATATAGCCCAAAGAAAAAAAAAAAAGAAAAAAAAAGCTGGGGGGGGGGGGTGAGAGATAATTCAGTTATTATACTTTCCCAATCCTTTTTTACTAAACTTACTTCTAGTGGAAGGAGTGTCATTTCACCAGTAATAAGCCAAAATATACTCTTTCTTTGCCTAGAGAACACAAATCTCCACAGCTAAAATAGATTTTAGCTCCCATTTGTGTTTAGTAGGAAGAATGTGGGACCAGTGCACTCACTCACAACACAAGGCAGCATTTGTGAGAGCAATAAACAGAGAGTGGTCACATCGAATACCTGGGGGAGCCAGACCACGGCAGCAAAGCTCCTTCACCTGACCCTGCGGCCCCGCTCGAACCACTGCGGAGCAGGGAAGGCCAGGGAGAAAAACAATTCCTATGGCCGCTTGTGCCACGGTGAAGTGAAGCCTTCAACAGCATCTTCTCCTCACCTGCCCTGCAGCAAGGCTGGAGGTGGCTTGCTGCGGATGTGAGGGTGCTGGGATGTGAGCCGGCCCTCACCGTCCCGGGACCGCACAGCAGGGACGGCAGCCGGCTGCGGGGCCAGGTAGGGATGTGGGAGCCTCCAGCCCTTATCTGGGTGGGTTTTCAGCCTCCGTCCCACAAGCACATCGCTGCCTCATGCCAGAGGTGTGAAACACAAGCAAGGCAGACACGCAAAGCACAAACAACACACCTGCGCCCCAAACCGCCACAACAGAGCCAAACTCCCAACAGAGCGGGGCATTAACGTGGCGGGGTCGCGTGTTGTTTTGGGAGGCGTTTGGCCATCGCTGGCCCCGGCAGAGGCAGAGCCGCGCGGCCATCACGGCGGGGCCGGGAAGGCGCTCCCGGCTGCAGCCCCGCACCGGGGCACAGCCCGCTCCCCGCCCGCCGGAGCCCCGCTCGCAGCTGCGGCCGCTCACCCCGCGCTGACCCGGAGCGCCGACGAGAAGCGGGGAGAAAGAAGAGAAGGAGGGAGGGAAAAGAAGGAAAAGCAGAAAGAGCC
>VXBC01008935.1:261638-338209 GCA_013399945.1 Ploceus nigricollis | reverse complement strand
TTTTTTTTTTTTTTTCCCCTCGCGGAGCCGAAAGCCGCCCTTTGGGCCTCGCTTTGGCGCGGAGCGCGCTGATTGGCCGCTTTGAACGGGCCCGGCGCGGCGCGATTGGCGGAGCGCGGCGGGCGGCCGGCGGGCGCTGCCAGCCGTGCCCGGAGCCGGCAGCCCCCCGGAGGCGGAGGTAACCCGGCTCTGCTCGGTGTCCGTGACCCCCCCGAAGCTGGTGCTGCTCCGGAGCAGCGGGGGAGGCGCGGAGTGCCTGTCCCGGCTGCCGCCGCCGGTCCCGCTGTGCGGGGCTCTCGGCCGGTGACACCCTGGGCCGTGTCCCCTGGCCTGGCTAACACCCGGTTCTGGAGTTTACATAGCGGCATTCCTGTCTGTTTCTAGCTCATTCCTCTTGAGCGAGTAGTTAGGTAAAAATGATGAGTAGGGTGCACGTTTCCCAGCTCCCTGGAGGAGCTTTCTTCAAAGATGTTTTAAAATTTTTTTTTTCTCCTTGGAATCTTTGCCCGCTCATACCTTAGGGTATAGTTTTTCTAGCTGGAATTCTAAATAACTATTCTTAGTTCTGTGTTTCTGTTGATGAGAACCGTTAAGTGTTTTACATTACATCTTATTAGTGAGGCACAACTCGCTTCTAAAGACTTGGCATAGGTTCAGTGACTTGTCTGTGCTCAGGACAGCAACTGTTCACCCTCATTTTCTGTTTCTTTTTTCCCGTCCATTTCAGGGATAACCACAGCAATGGATGATTACACGAAAATAGAGAAGAGATAGGAAGGTAAGTATGGGGAACAGTGAGCTTTTAAATTCTCCACAGTTTGAGCTATGAAGCGTCCCAGATCATCTGTGCGCTCTGCCTGTTACAGGAAACACTGAGATTCAAGCAAGTGGCTAAATAAGCCTGTGGCTTAATTACTGTGGTAGTTATCTATAGCTGTAAAACTTTCATTCAGCCTGCCCTTTGTTTTTGAAACTGACATGGTCTTTTTAAAAGCAATTGACCAGTGTTGAAAAGTGTCTGCCTTCATTTTGATGGCTAATGGTGTAACATTCCTCCAAAAGGAAGAAAAAATTATGTTCTGAGTCCTAAAACCAGCTTACAGTTTAGGAAGCTCCCCCATTTCTCTGAATATAAACTTACCAGCTGCCCCTGAAGTTGTGCAATGTGTTGTTTTGCCTGGAGCTGCTGGTAGGGAGTAGTATTTTCTGGATTGTTCTGCTCTGATTATATATGGGCAGTGCAGGTGTCAAAGGAAAGCAAGATAGCAAAGCTCTGTGGAGAAGTGAATTATTTTTAACAATTAATTCACATTGAGGCACTAAGAAGATGGCTTCAATGCAGATGTTAGTCACAACACCCCTGTTACTGGAAATCCAGCCTGTGTTCACTGTAGAAGTCAGTGTTTTATAAATTGAAAGTTTGAAGTACTTTGCTCTGAGATTGCCCACTGGTGTGCTTGGATCTTGCAACAAAGCTTTGTAACCAAAGCCTTGTGCATGGATCTTTTTGAAATAAACTAGTTTGGGCTTCATGTGAGGGATTAATGTTTCAAGAAGGGTAAAAAGAGAAGGCTTACAATGTCTTGGTTTGAGGGTTGTACTTCTGTGAGCACTGATAGTTAAGATGGATTGATTTGAGATTTACTCTTGGTTCCAATTTCAGCTTCTGCTGAGACCCACAGCACTAGCCTCTCTCCTGCACTGAGCATTGTGCCAGAGGTATTTCTACAGCTCACACCCATGGATGGCTGGATCTCAGACTGCAGAAGGAGCACTACTTCCATTTGCAGCTAAACCTTTAGCACTTTAATATGATGTGTCAATGGCAAAATCATAATCCTCTATAATGATCTTGCCTGAATGTTAATCAACTTGAAACTTAAATAGTATCTGATTTTATAACTACATCTTCCAAATATTCACCTTTTACACTTAGGCTTCTAAGTGCCCTGTCCTAACAAATGCTACACTTCACGTGTGGCATGCTTTAACGAACAAAAATATTGATCAGCTGAACTCCACAGCTAAGTAGTAGTTTCTAATCTAAACCAATACTCCACTTATAAGGACTTTTCCTACGTTAGCAGCTCGTGTTTGCAATAACTTATTTGTACCTGAAGCTGGTACTTCCTATATTTGTTTCACTGTCTTTTTGTTCAGGTACCTATGGTGTTGTGTATAAAGGTCGTCACAAAACCACAGGCCAAGTGGTTGCAATGAAGAAAATACGTCTAGAAAGTGAGGAGGAAGGTGTTCCAAGCACTGCTATCCGAGAAATTTCTTTATTAAAAGAGCTGAATCATCCCAATATAGTCTGGTATGCATATACTGGTATTTAGCTAAACTCTTGGAGGGGCACTAGGTCCCATCAGATCATAAATTATTTTCTCACTCATCTAGTGAGGTGAGAACCTCTCTGTTTAATACAGTGTCTGCTTTGCAGCAAATATTTTAAATTCCATATTTATGCCAGTTTTCTAATTAAGCCTTCCTCATGCTGCCTCGTTTTGTTCTAGGAATCTAACAAATTTTTGTTCATTTAGAAATTTCTGTAAATTCTTTTCAGAGAGGTTATTGTGAGAATGGAGGCATACTTCATGAAAACTGGCTGTAGCTTGTTAAAAACTGCCTGTTACTTCAGGCAGTCTCAGAAGTTTATTTACCACCTTGGAATAGACCATTTGACTTAAGTGTTCTGATGTTCTCCCTGCTGTTCTGTAGCAGGAATTTAGATGTGTTTTGATGCTGGCACACCTGAGCTGTGAGTGAAATCTCCATCAGTGACTGCTTGACATGTAAAAATGATTGCAGCCATTGTCTTCCCACAACATGCTTGCTCTTTGATGCAGCAAAATACTTAATCTTTAATGTGCCTTAAAACTGGCCAGGTTCCAGCCAGGTAGTGTCTCAATGTTTGTGTGCTTGGGTTTAGGAACCCTTACACTCCAATAAGGATGAAGAAGATACTTAAAAATGTGTGCAAATCCTGCTGTGTCTATTAGATTCCTATTAAATATTCCCTTAAGTTCCTAGTAATTCAGGCTCTGCTGTGACAAGCCAGCTTCAAAGAGAAGCTAGGCACCAACACCCACAGGTGGGATCTTTTTTCAATGGCAAAAGTATTTTTTCTTCAGACTCCTGTGTCTGATTTGAGAGAACATAAGTTTAAGAGGAAGCTTATAGGCTTTTATCTTAGTTTGACACTATTTCAGATATACTTGATTTTCCAGATGACAGTATAACTCACCAAATCTGTTGTTTGAAGACTTTTAAGACTTCCATAATAGAAGCCTGGAAATATCACCTTGTATCCCTCTTTAGAAAAGAAATGGGAGTTAATGCATTTTGCAGTGGAAATAATTGTATACTCATTTTTTAGTCTTCAGGATGTTCTCATGCAGGATTCAAGACTGTACCTCGTCTTTGAATTCCTTTCCATGGATCTCAAGAAATATTTGGATAGTATTCCATCTGGCCAGTATTTGGAGCGTTCACGTGTTAAGGTAATGAGGACAGTTTCTTAACCTAAGAGGGAATTTAATGATGACCTACTAAACCATAAGCAGCTCTTATTTTCAGTATAATTAACTCCTTGAGGGGAAATGAAAGGTTAAATAAGCAGCTGTAGATAATAAGATGAATGTGAGTTTTGTTTTCAAATGCCACTTGAAAATCTTTTAATTACTGAGATTAAACTACCTTAAACTAATCTTCAGAATTAATTTGTGTAGCTTTTTGATTGATATTAACTCAGTATCTGCAATGCTTTGGATGTCCATTTCCTGCTGCTGTGGGGAGAGCTAATGAAGGGAACACCTTTATGTTGCAAGACACTGACATGTACTGAAGGTAACTCCTTTCTTTCTTTCCTCCCACCTCATCCTTTCTAGAGTTACCTGTACCAAATTTTGCAAGGTATTGTCTTCTGCCACTCAAGAAGAGTTCTGCACAGAGACTTGAAACCTCAGAACCTCCTGATAGATGACAAGGGAGTGATTAAACTGGCGGACTTTGGATTGGCTCGAGCCTTTGGAATTCCAGTGCGAGTCTACACACATGAAGTGAGTTGGGACATACCTCTGGTGGTTTGGATAGTGTGTACTTGCTTACTGCTAAGAACTGATTCTGAAACAGCTAAAAAGAATCTGTTTTGTTCAAGTTTTTTCAAGTCATAAGCTAACAAAACTATGAAAAAGTTGTTTCATTTTCCAAAATAATTTTCCACTTCTTTGGCAGTGGTTTCACTCTAAGTTTTCAAAACATTTTATGAATCCCACTCAGAGTGAGTCAGATGAACTCAAACTTGTTGCTCACTGTCTCATAAAGGCATTTTTGCTTTGCAAAGCACTCAGGTTTCAGGGGTTTTGTGGCTTGGTGCCAAAGGATTCCTGCTCTTAGGGAAGTTGTGCAGGCAGCTGTTTTTCTTGAAGTAGAAGCTACTGCAATGGAGTTGGTTTGTCTACAAAAGAAGTTTGAAACTAGTATTACACTTCCACTAAAACTTCTAGTACTGGCTATTTTTAGCAAAAAACTGTGAATGCTGCTTAATAACAAATGAGCCATTTATCATGCAGGCAATTAAAATACCTGATTCCACAGACTTAACCTTTCGTTGTTCCACAGGTAGTGACACTGTGGTACAGGTCTCCAGAAGTGTTGCTGGGATCTGCTCGTTACTCTACTCCTGTAGATATCTGGAGCATAGGAACCATATTTGCTGAGCTGGCAACTAAAAAGCCACTTTTCCATGGGGATTCAGAGATTGACCAGATCTTCAGAATCTTCAGGTATGTAAGGCTGAACCTTTGCTTGCTACCTGTATTGCACCACACAACAGTTGTGTGTAACTAGAAGTGTAATAGCACATAGCAGATTTCAGACTAAATTGCTTAATATTTTGCTTATGCTTGCACAGAGCTTTAGGGACCCCCAACAACGAGGTATGGCCTGAGGTGGAATCTCTGCAAGACTATAAAAACACATTCCCGAAATGGAAACCTGTCAGCCTTGAAACACATGTCAAAAACTTGGATAAAGATGGACTTGATCTGCTGGCTGTAAGTAGTCTGTCCTAAAATGCTGATTGAGAAACTGAGTGGGCTGTTTGAAATACTCCAGAACACACAAAGCTGTACTCATCACTTGCAGCTAGAAGGAAAACATGGAGGTCTTCAAGCTATCAGCAGTGGTATGAGCCTTCATTCTTGTAGAACTGACACCTTGTGTGACATTCACTCCTTTCACAAGTAATACCAGACTATTTTTCACATGAAGCAATTATGCCTCAGCTTTTTTATAATAAGCCAGGTACAACTTGAAAGTGAGGATGAATCTTTACAAAGAGGTTTAAGTGAAGGCTTCTGCCCATAAAGTAGCTTTCACCATTCTGCTGCCAGCACCAGTTGTGATGTGGCTGTGTGACTGCTGAGCCAGTTGGAAATGTTTATTTTATGGTAGCATGTGGATTAATCTTGGTGGGCTCATCTTGGTTAAACTTCTATGGTGGTCTTAACTGAATAAACAAGGATAGAAACAGCTGAATGTATTGATTAGCTGAGACAAGAAATTTAGTGCAAGTCTGTCTGTAGTGTCTTTCTCAATTGCCCTTAAATTGGAGTTAAATATTTTTGGCTGTGGTGTATTAACTTTTAATTGGTATCTTTTGTGTCTAGTGTGAGTTTCCTTTAGTTCTGTGGCCAGGCAGTTAAACTACCACACCAGACTTTTAATTGGCAAGATCTTCATCAGTATTTTCCATTTAATGCTCTTCCAGCTCATGTGCTGCCACTGAGGGCTAATTTAGGTCACGTTCTAGGTGTGCTCTTAGATGTCCTGAGGTATAATAACATAGCTTGGTTGTCCTTTGGCTGTTCTAAAGTTGAATTTGTACAGTGCAGACCTACAGAAGGGGCTGTGGGTTAGGTGCTCTGTGTGTCTCAAGACAAGCTGACACTTCAGAACCCCCTTGTACAGCAGTACCTGTGTACTGGCTCATGGCTGTAAGCAGTCACAAAGCAGTTCATTACCCATATGGGTAATATGGCAGAATACTCTGAATGAAGCAGTGTTACCCAAAAAGCTCAAATGATCACAATTTCTCAGTTTTTTTGGGGGGGACAGAGCCCCAGGTCACACTGACAGCCTGAGCATTTGTTGAACATGCAGTTGTCCTGGATAGCTCTGAACCTTGCAGCACAGTTGTCTTACAGAGATAAGACCCCTGACAGCATCTTTATTGAATCAGGTGAATATTTGAAATCATTGTTGCTGACTATTTACAAACTAAAATCAAAGGAACAGGCAGGAGAATCTTGTTTAAACAGTTGTATGAAAAGGACCTGCCAAGGGTTCATCTGAGCTTAGGTGGGGCTTCACTGTGTGAAGCCAATGGTTGGGGCTGCTGCTAATAAAGGTAAAAAAAAAGTACTTCATGGTGTTGACATAATTCTAGTCTCAAAGCATATTAAATTCTCTAAAGTCTTTTACAGTTCTGCCTTAATCAATGTTAACATTTTAGTTTCCTATTAGTACCTGGTGACAGTGGTATTCCTGACTGGAATCCCTTTAAGTTTCCTATGGAACTTTTAAGCCTTTTAAACCCATAATATAACTTTAAAAGCAACAAAACTAAATAGTTTGTTCTAGAGCACAAGCTCAGATACGTCAATGAAAATGTTTCAATGTTTAATTTTTTCTATGGATTATTGCAGATGTATGTAAAGGAGCTGTCTTTGAAAATGTCTTAACACAAAAATGTGTAATTCAAATTGCATGAGTGAGGTTGTGAGTGTAAGACCTTCATAAGCTACATGACTTCTGTGGCCAGCATTTCAAAGAACTTGATGGCTGTCCTCAAAAACTTTAAATTATCAGAACAGTAGGTGCCAGGGAAAACTAATGTTCTAGACTGCTCAGAGAAGTTTCCCTTACTTGCTCTATCAGTTGTGGTGCAGTGTCACAGCATCCCTTTTTCAGAGAAATTTCCCTCTTTGAGTCAATTTTAAGAGAACCTTTGATACCAGAATTAACTATAGGACACTGTTCTAGGCATAGGTAATGGGAACCTGCCACAAGGTAAAATTGGACATGCAAGGTTAACTCTAGAGGCAGCATTGCATTTGGCAGAAGTTCAGAGAATATAAATGCAAATTCAGTGGTTTAAATAAACCTGGAAGATTCCCTGTAGAATGAATTGTAAAGATAATTAAATGTCAAGACTGAATACTGGGCAGAGTAAGACTGGTTAAGTTTTGTTCTGGAAGACAGATTTGTTGTGCAGACAGGGGAGAGGCAGCTGGTGGAATCCTGATTGCGTGAATTTGAAATGGTCTGTCCTTTAGTAAGGAGAAATAAAAAGACTTTGCTCATTTTGGGTCTAGTACAAAACTGCTGAATGCTTCATTCCTTTTTGACCCCTTGTATGATAGAAGCTATAGATACATTTTTTTAATTGGCTAGAAAAACAAATTTCCTCCTGTTTTAGAAACTTTTGGGGGTTATTTTAATGGTTGTGACACCTCCTCTTTTTGCTCTCATCACCTTTATTGAGGTATTCAATTGAAGTATTTTATTGCAAAGAGACTCAAGTTTTAACTGTTTTCTTCAGTTCTACCTGCTTGTAGTCTAGTTTCCAATTTGGATTTTGAAACTGAGTGAGCATTCTCTTACTTTAAAAGTAAAGTCACCAACCTGAGCAGAAGCCATTTGACATCACTTTGCTCAATGTCAGTAACAAAACAAGTGTCAGACCACTTGTCCTTAAAACATTTAGGGCTTTACCAGCCTAAAGCTTATTAGTTTCCCTCAGTGAGAAGCTGAGACAATTATTGCTGCTTGGTTGCCTGGTTCTGGATTTAGTTCAGTGGATGTGCCAGACACAGGCAAGGGCTTGGTTATTGAATGGGGGGGTAAATGGGATTTTTCATTTTCTGAGATATTATGCACTGCTACTGACTTGTAGGGGAAATAACCTTTCCAACTAGGAGAGCACAGAACAAAGGGGGAAAATGTCTTTGTAGTTACTTTATTATTATTATGGTTAAATATCTATCTATTTAACATGATTTTAGCTAACATTTCATGAGGAAGTAAATGTGTTTTGTTTTTTTTTCTTCCAGAAAATGTTAATTTATGATCCTGCAAAAAGGATTTCTGGCAAAATGGCCTTGAACCACCCATATTTTGATGATTTGGACAAATCCACTCTTCCTGCTAATCTCATTAAGAAATAGCCCTTTGGACTGAATTGTCCAGGGTGAAATAATTGTGATTACTTTTACTCTTAAGTCTGTCATTTGTATGTCTGTCTTTTTGCTCTTAAGATTGGCTGTATTCAGTTTGTTTTGGTTTAAGTGTTATCTAAATGTAAATATTAACCTGTTAGTGCTGAGTTCAAATACAATGCAAATATTGCTGCAATTAATGCAGTCAACTTTCTATAAATAAAGCTTTAACCCCAGTGAAGGACTGAACTTATTTCCAGGCCACAGCTGCTCTACAGAAGGACTCTTGTTTTCTTTGGAATGGACTGGAAAGGTATCACTTGGCTAAAAAAGCTGCTAACCCAAACTTCTAAATGATTGTTCTTGATATGATAGGAAATTCTCGGGTTTGAGTTGTTTCAGTGTCATGTCAGTTACGATTTTCCTTGAGCAGGGCTACTGATGTGCCAAAGGACAATGTGAGATATGCTGAAGAACAGCAACTTAACAAAAGTGTGGATGGCCAAACTGATTTTGGGTTTTTGAAAGTAGCTGCAAATCATTATTTGAGAAAAGTCCCTTGCTCTACATTTTTGTTATTGTCTTGGAGGCCCAAGAGTTTACCAAGATGTTGGCATGCAAACTCCTAGGAATTGTAATCATAAACTGAGATGCCACATGGCTCCAGACTTTTCCTAATTAAAGCAGAAGCTTTTTAAAGCTCCCTGGCAATTAACTGAACAGGTGAGAGTATTGTTAAAAGTTCAAATAAAGTTCAAAGGTGTGTACTAATAACAGATTGTGTGTTAGTTTCCAGTTCCTACCTCCATTGTTGGCCTTCAGACACATCAGTAGGGATGGGGTGTACATCTGGCCTAAGTTTTATTGCTCTAGGCACTGTAGTGCTCCTTTCCTTGCTGGTTAGGGGCCAGCACAGTGGGGAACAGTATTGAAAGTATTTAGATTTCTAAATCAGGTGTCTGAAAGCACTGATATGAACTCTACAAGCAGTGAGGTTTGTAGGAGCCCTGTCCTACAGCTGCTAAATCTGGACACTAAAGGCAGTGGAGATGATGACATCCATCCAGTTCATCCTATGTTTGTTGTGTCCATGAGTAACTGAAATTGTTAGACCTAGCTTTTGTTAAGCAGCATGGTGGGAGATAAATACCACTTGGGCTGTTACCACTGTTCTTTGCAAAGTGCTTCTTAATCTTCAGAAATACTGGAGACTTGGCTTGATGGAATCATTTGATAGCAGAGCACTGAGGAGGAGAGGATTTTTGAAATCATACAGGTAAGTTACTTAATTGAAGGCGGTGGGGAAGAAGATTGTGATGGCTGGCTCCTTTCTGTTAACACCAGTGAAAGGATGCAATTTCAAGACAAAGTGGGACCTAATTTGTCTCCATTTGCATGTAGTAACTTGATACAGCATTTACAGGCCAAGAGGTTTGTAATTGTTGCTGTAATTGGTTACCTTGGTGTAGAAAAAGAGGGGAACCTGCCAGTAACTGCATTAAAAATCAGAAGCTAGTGCATAGACCAGGTTCTGTGTGTGGAAAATACTTCAGCTAGGCAAATGAAATATTTTGCTGCAATACTGGTAAAGCCTTATTTTTGTTTTGTAAGTAACTGGTGTCTGTCTTAGCTTAATGTGATACAGGGAATGCTTTAGCCTGTCTTAACTGACAACTTAAGTACTAAAATTTCCAAAGAGAGTTTTTCAAACTGTAACTTACTCCAAGTCTGCAATCTTTCTTGTTTAGCTGGGCACTGTAACAGCTGCTGTGACATCAGTGTAGCTCTGAACAAGGTATTATAGTGCTCTCAGTAAAGGGGAGGGGCAGGGGAACACAACAGTGTCTATCTGTGCCTCAGTGAGATCAGTGCTGAATATCATACTGAGACACCTGACTCACTGGCACAGCTCCACTGTTATCAATGAGGCAAAGTTACCAGTGAGGCAAATCACTTCCCTTATGGAAAAGAACATCATCTGCTCTTGGTAACTGCCCTGCTGCCTGCACCTAGCACTTGGAAGGTTTGTGATGTTCAAGCTTTGGCCACCTAAAACTCAATTTTATTCCAGTGAGAACTGGACATGCCTTGCCCTTTGGGGATTTAACCCACTGTGGGTGATAATCAGCAGACCTATTTATTGATACCTATTGCAGTAGCTTCTGAATGTTGTAAGAACTGGGGATGAAATTATTTAAAAGCAATGTGCTCCTGTCTAAAATGAAGTTCTATAATGTAATGTTGCATCAGTATTGCCTCTGGTACTATGGCTGCTCAGTATCTTGTTTTCTACTAGAGCACAAGTAAACCCCAGCTGAAAATGATAAACTTAACTTGGTGTTTGACTTCACTTGCTTGTCCTCCATACCATTAAAAAGCAATGTAGGTGAAAAAACTTTTGTGTATACAAGAATAGGGTTTTACACAGGATCAAATTGGGGTTTTGGCAGTTTTTTTAAAGTTGCTGAATGCTAGCAGGCTGCTGAAGTGTGGGGTAGGTGTAAGTTTTGTATTGGTCCAGAGGGCATGGGAAATGCACTTGCTGAGTCAGAAAGAAGACACCTACTCAGTCCAATTGCATTTGCTACACTTAAAATTACTTTAAAGCAGCAAATGACTGGGAACTTACCAGTGTTCCCATGTTGGTATCTGGGGTTACTTCTGAACAGCCAGTGTTGACCAGCACTATTTCCTTCTTGGTGCCCACAGACCTGCACAAAGGCACAGCACTACCACTGCCTCTGTTTGATTTTATTTTATATCAGGTTTGTAAAGCCTGCATGGGAATAAGGAAACACTGATACACGGGCCCTACTTTCATTAAGCCTGACTATTTCTTCCCCATCAAGCTCCTTGCCTTATTTCTGACAAGCTGCATCAATTTATGGAGCAATTTCAGAATTTCCCATTGCTTTGACCACCAGCTGCTCTGGTTTACATCTGCTGCATCAATGGCTCATTCCAGGTAATGGCTTGTGATTTTGTTCCCACTGTATTCCTGTATAAAGCATTGTCCCCTCATGTGTAAATGTCAGCAGGGTACTGAGTGTTCTCCACTGTTGTTGGGCATATTTTACTTCAGCCTGGCTATTTCAATGAATTCTTGTTGTGTTTGAATCAATAGCAGGCTATTGATGCTGCTGCTAACAGATTGAGTGATCTCAAACATGTATCTCCAGTACAGGTGGCTGGCTGCCTTTAATGGAAGAATTGGAGGTGAGAGCTGGTCTCTCCAAATTGCTAAAGTAACAGGCATTATGCCCTGGGGAGTAATTAGTGGCTTTACAGCAATAGTTATATTCAGTTCCTTGAATTTAATGAAAACCTTTCTGTTGACCTCTGAAGGGTTTAGATTAGACTGTTGGGAGGGGATTTAAAAAAAAAAATTCCCCAACTATTTTAAGTGACAACCAATTGAATTCTTAAAAAAGTCTGCATACAATTCACAAAATACCTGGCCAAATGCAAGGCAAAATGTTTGACTGAGAGCCAAACCCAGGGATCTGGGTAATTTCCAGCATGGATCCTTGGGCCTGAGGAACATGTTTTTCCCATGACAGCTTGGACTTGCTTAGCAAGGCCCACGGGCCCTTCTAACCCATGTGTGCCTAAAAGACCTTCCCTCCTTTTCATCTGCTCTCCATCTACTGCTTTTCTTTGCACAAGACACATTATCTATCACTTTTCCTGCCCATTATTGGTCTTTCAGAAGAGGGTGGGGTTTTTGTTTTTTTTTAAAAGGAGAGATTTTGTGCCTTTATCATTAACAGTGCTCATTGCCATTTCCAATTACCCTTCAGTGTTATTTTTCTCTTCTCTTATCTCATCTATTACCTTAAGAGGCATCGCAGATGGACTTTTTTAAGGCCATTCCCCTTGACATTGGTTAGAGGAAGAGCATCACAACCTAGCCAAGGGCTGGCTCTGCATGTCTTCCTTCCAATGGGGACTAAAGAAAACTAGGAGGGTGATCCAACACCTGAGGGGGTCCCATCTTGACTCTTTCATACAAGAGCAGGGCTCTAAAATGCTCCCAGTTGGTGGCACGGGGGGATGAAAGGAGAGGTCAGTCCTTTTCCCCCTGTGGGTTCTCTCAATGGATCTGCTGTGAGCAGCTTCCTGCTGGGGCCTGGCACACCTCAAAGCCCTGTGAAGATCAGGAAGGATTTAACTAGTTGAAGGCAGGCAGGGAAAAGACTGTGACTCTTGGTGTCCCTCTTGGTGGGTCATCTTTGGTAGCTCCCCACAGGATCTCAACCTATCTTGTGTGATCTCAGAACTCGCTCAGAGCAAGCCAGTCCTTGACTCTCTGTGCTTCATTTCAGCCCTTTGCCATGTAAGCTGTGGTCAGGAGTGTAAATATTTCACAGCAGTTTGCTGAACTGTGTTTGATTTGGGCGCTGAGCATATAGCATTTTGTATTATAAATGCACCTGAGACCTGTCAATTTTTCTCCCCACAATCCAGATACGTTTCTGAAATATCCATTAACTCACTGGCTGCAAGAAAGGGGGGGGCTCTCTTCTCTTAGATTTTTCCTGATCTTTCTTTTATTTTAAAACTGTCAGCTGAGGATGAGGAATTACAACTTCTATTAATTACTTCAACCAGCTCAGAATCTCTTCCTGAGGGGTACTGGAACTACTGAATTCCTGGGAAATTCCTGGGAAGCTATCCTTTGGTGACAGGCAAAAGGATAAAAAGAGGAACCAAAACAGTGTAGAACATGTAAAATTGGCAAATGGATAAGAAAGCTTAAATTACTTTTTTGTTTCTATAAGGAAAAAATTATTTCTTAAAAGTTGTCAGAGAAATTATCATTAATAGTATAATAATATTTAAAAGACTTCAGGAAAGTGTAAATTTTTTTTTTTTCTTTTTGAAATCTCATGGTATGACTCTGGTACTTTTCCCTAAATCAGTAAGTAAATAGATTTTATTTTCTTTCTTATTATTTGGGGCTTAATAAATACATGTATGAAAATAAAAACAATGGAACTGTAGCAAAGATTATTTCTGGAGAGCTGCAACAAGACATGTAAAGTCCTGATGTGCATTTGGGACAAAAGTAATATTTTCTTATTATTCCTAAAGTTTGTGTTGCCTCTCCCTTGGCCACGCGGTGTCACTCTGGCACCTCGGTACCGGCAGCCAGGCAGGGGGGGCAGGGAAGAGCAGAAAAACTCTCTCAGACTCTCCTGGCTCCATGAAAAATTGAAGGGTATTTATTTTCTGGTAGGCAGCCAGGCTGAAAATAATATCTGAATTGAAAGCCTTTCATGAAACATCTGGGCAGTTAAATTTTGCAAACTTCAAAGATGTCCAGTACCGTCCTGACATACTGATTTCTCTCTTTAGTGAAGAATCACTTAGGCTAATGCACAAAAGCCTCTGTAAAAACTGTTTCATGCTGAAATTAATGATCAAAATGACTATGCTTAATAAAGCAGCTATCACAGGAGTGCTAGTCAATATAGTTAAACTACAGCAGGTTCACGTTCAGTCTCTCAAATTGCTATCAATTGTCCACAGTGGCCAGTTTTGCAGTGATTTTTTTTTTGAGGTCTGCATGCTTAATCTCCAGATTTTCCATTTTGGATTTGATACGTGTGTGCAAAATTGTGCCTGTGGTTTTCTTTTGCAGGCTGTCATTTTTTAAGTGCCTTTCATAAGCTTGACTAGATTCTCTGCTGGTAAATAATAGTAATAATAGAGTCACATTTATAGCAGTTGAGAAGCTGGTCCTCAACACTGATGTAAAATATAAGGTCTTATTTTTACTTGTTGATATGTGTTCTCCTAAATGCAAAAGCTAAAAGCAGAAGTATGTCAAATACTTCCTAGATAACTCTTAGAGCCATGGGATTATACAGTCACATGCCTGGTAAAATTCTCCCCAGTGCTGGTACATGAAGCATTAGGATTTTCTTCTCTCCTCTCAATGTACAGAGTGATGTACAGCTAAATAACCACCATAAGTCTATAGTAGTAATTCTGTTCACTGAGCTGCTTGAGGCAGAAATGCAAGTGCTAATGTGTAGGAGCTGTACTTTGATAGTTATTCTTGGGAATGGAAAAACACACTAATAATTTCCTAGTTCTCATTCAAGTGCTTATAATATGGTCTAGGTAAAATGGCATTTTACACATAGTAAAAGATCATAAATAAATGTAAATAGACAGCAGGTGTCCCTCTGCTATGCCATGTGGACCTGTCAGAGTACTTGTTCTGGTAAGTAGGGAAAAGTACTAAAGCAGCTGCTTTATACTGGAGCATTTTCAAAGTGAAGTAAAAATCACACATAGCATACCCATTTCCATAAGTAACATTAATTTTATAGACAGAGATTGAGCACAAAGAAAAAGAAAGTCTTTAGTAGAATCTGTCATTGACTTAACTCTGAGAGTCCCCATACATCACTGTTTGACTCCTGGAAAGCCCAGGCAGGGCCTGACTGTGATTTAACTCTTACTGCACATCTCCAGCACCCCAGGCCATAAGCCAGGCTGTGCCCCTTTGCACCAGGAATGCTAAAGCTCATGTTCAGGAGGTTCAGGATGGCTCAGGATGGCAATGCAACACACACACTGCAGTGCTTGAATGACCCTGTGCTGGGGGAGCTTGAGACAGCACTCAACTTCTTCCTGAAAAGCTACAGGAAAGAAATCCATGGAAGATGCTCTTTTATTCCTTAAAAAATTATTAAATGTATCCTAACTAGAGTCACCAGGTGGCTACTGCCATATACAGTTAAAACTAGACTGATCCCCTTGAAGAAAAAAACTAGAGAAATAAGGTAGAGTTTAATTTGCTTTCATGTCAGTAAGAGTACAAAAAATAGCTCTAACATTATGGTTTGCTGCAATGAAAAATTTATACATAGTATTTTATTCATCTATGTAAAATAATTTTTTCATGTAATGTTTTCTTAGTTAAGAATAACCCTGACTTAGAAAAAGACAAGTTCAGGATAACAAAAAGCAATGCTTGTCCAGGTTTTCCCTTCTTCAAGCTTTGAACAAGTATCAACTGTTTTAATTAGCTCTCAACACCTTTATATTGTCATATGAACTGGGAGTACTCTGTATACATGTAACAGTTACTTTAAACAGGGAGCATTTGCAAAGCAAATTATTGTGCTTGACAATCTCTCTGCAGCATTTAAAAATGGTTTTGCTTTGGTTCCATTGCTTGTTTGATTTGATTTCTTTAATTTCTTAGGATAGGAGTAAATGGCCCTAAAATCCATTTGGTATTTTGAAACATGGAGAGTATCTCCCAGCTGATGAAGCCAACAGGCTCAGTGACTGCCTTCGTGCCTAGGGAGGATGGACATAGATGGGAATTTGAACTTCGGTGTTTCCAGCACCATGTGTAAATTGAGAGTTTTGCAGTGATGGCTGTTTGCCTGGGAGAAGCTAAAGCAAAGTTGCAGGTTCTGGGCCTTCCATTTGTAGATCTCACATGCCAATTTTCCTCCTGAATGTGATTATTACATTTACAACACAACACTCGGCTGAAACTTCAAGAAAACTGGAAACTAGTGTTACCTCCAGCAGAGAGCAAAATAAACACATTCCTGCAGTGTGTTTTTCCATGGCCAGACTCAAATTTCACATCAAACAAATCTAGCAAGTGACAGGTCACAACACATGCCTTTAAAATACCAGAGGAAGGAAAGCTTCTTCATCAGCAAGATAAACAAAACCAAACCCCCAAAATTTTGAACAGCCTCAGAGCATGTTAAGGGCATACCCCAGGCAGTTTTCAGTAGCCAGCCCACAACCAGCACTAGTTATTCTGCAGTCATTCCTTGTGTTAGGACAGAGATTGTCCTGCTGTCTGGATCTTAAGCCCTATGCTGAAAGTATTCTGTTATTTCAGGTCTCCTGGGGGAAAAAACAACCAAACAAAGCAAAACTAACATGCCACTGCATTACAATTGTGGCTGGCTAAGATTGAGGAGGAGCACACGACAAGGAATAAGCTCACAGGCTTCCTTGATTTACCAAAGGCATGGCCAAAATGGAAAGGTTATTCTGGGACATGACATTACCCTCAAGCAGCTGGCCTAGACCAGGTGATATGTGCTGTTAGACTATGACAAATGAGAGGTAATCCAAGTTTAGTTCTTACAGAAAACATACTTAAAAAAACACCCAAAACCCAGTCTGGTCAAAGTGGCTGAGCATTCAGAAAGTTCCCTGACCAGCAGAAAAGTTTCTCACCATCTGGCCCTACAATTTCAAAGTGACAGGCTCAAAGCATTTGCCATGATTTTGACAGTGCTTGACTTTGCCATTTTAATAAATTGGCTTCCAAAGGAAAAATTTTTCTATTCAGTGAATTCTCTTATAAGGGCCAAGAAAGACTTTCACCTATTGAAGAGTTCAAGTCAGCTTTTCAGATTTTACCCTTGGGATTGTGGAAGAAGAGCATGGGACTCATACAGAGGAGTTTCAGGCCATGGGAGTTATATGCAAGCTGGAGAAATTGTCAGTCATAAAGATTTGTCATTAAAGTAAGTGAAGGTTTATTATTATTACTTTATTGTTATTATTTTAATAATTTCTGGCTATAAAATTATGATCTCAATTGGCCCCATAAGACTTTCTGACCAGATAAATGAGTCAAAGTGGGACATCAATATTGGAGGCTTAATGTCCTGTGGCTACATGGGATTATCAGTGTCTGCTCTCATTTAAAAGGCTTCTTGTTTCAGAGGAGTGGTCACAGCACCAAGCCTGACAGAGCTCAAGAGCATTTGGAAAATACTCTTGGGCACATGGTGTGGTTCTTTGGGGATGGTGCTGTGCAGGGCCAGGAGCTGGACTTGATGACCCTTGTGCATCCCTTCCAACTCAGCAGATTCTGTGATTTTAAAGTCTCTAGGCTTCTCAGAGGGACTGCAAGATAAATAGCCCCACTGTTATAGGATCTAGCTGTACTTGTCAGCCTGCATCTGCTGGAAGAACACAACCACTGCCTTGTACAAAGCACCTCAAAAAATTCCACATCCCCGCACCAGCCTCCTGCAAGGGCCAGAGGTGAGGGTGTGATGCTTGGCTCAGCTGTCCCCATCTGTGTGCAGGGACTGGTCCCCCAGAGCTCTCTGCTGACGGGAGCAGGTCCATGCCAGGGCCCACCTGGGCCTGTCCCATGTCCGACACCGCGGTGGGCTCGGGAGGTCACTGCCCCAAGGAGCAGTGACAGGGGCTGGCAGGAGCAGGTGAAGGGAACAGACCCACATCGGTTCTATAAAATACCCATCACTTTCCTGGCAGGAGGCATCTCCCCTGCAGCAGGTAAAATTACAGCACTAGGAGTGTTTACCTGAAGAGGTTGGCAGAGCATCCCCAAGAGCTTCATCACTGAAGAAAACACACAGCTCCAGAGACTCTCTGATGGACACATCCAAAGCATGTGAGTATCCCCAGTAATTTCATATATTTAGTCACATGCATCTATTCCCTACAAACTCACAGGCTGTCACCAAATGCAGTGTGTATGACATGGGCAGATACAGCATCAAAGAAAGGCTGCTCCAAGGAAGGGGTGAACCTCTCACCTCTATGGGAGGTCAGGGAGCAGACACAAAGGAGTATTTGCCTTCTGTTGTGCAAAGGACAACAATACTGTAACACTGAAATCTTTCCTCAGGCCTTGCTGCCTGATAGAACCCAGGAAGAAAGGTTACATGTGAACAATTTCAGGAAAATTTCAGCTGCAGACTGAAAGTGAAGCAACAGCACACACAAAAGGATTAAACATCACTATCTCTTTCTCTCATGATCAGCAGAATTCTCTCACCTTTCTTCCTCAAGATCCTCTGAGGAGATGCCCTCTTTGAGATGCAAGCTCCAGACTTTAGACAGGGCTGTAGCAGGTGACTCCACAACAGAAGAACATGTCAAAGCATAGGAGTAGGTTTACACTATGATGTAAAAATATTTTTCATTAAAACTCTTTTCCTTCCAAAACAGAAGCAAGAAGGCATTATTGTACTTAGTAGAACACAATTTCAGCAGAAAAAGATGGATATAACAATTAAAACCTATGCTGAACTTTGTAGGTTAAAGCCCACTGAAATAAAGCCCAGGGGAGGAGGAAGAGGAGGGGAGGGGCTGCAAAGGCTTCTGGGGAACAGGAGTGCTATAAAAACTGAAGGTGCTCATTCAGAGTTTGTTGCTGGAGGGCAAGAGAAGAGTGCTCAGAGCTAAAGGAAGTAGAAGGTAAACTGCTTCATGCTTCTTGGGCTTAAATGGATCTTTTTCTTCTATTTTATATGAAGTGTAAACTGGAAAAGGAGACTTTTATATTGCAAAACCTATAGAAACCCTTTGCATAAAATCTTCCATCCCATGGCTCTTTAGTGGTTGCCTGCTCTCAGCAGTTTAGGTCTGTGTTTGTCTAACCTGTATGTTTGCTTCTAGACTGAACTAAGGGCTCCTTACAGCTTCATCTGTCTAGTTGTGGCATCCAGGACCTCAGCTGGCTATAAACCTTCTTCTGCTGGTTTCACTGGGGTTGGCTTGTGCTAGTTCATGACACTGCTGGATGCCTCTGGTAAGAAAATAGTTGTAAATTCCCATCATCTTTGGACTTCAGTCACTGCTCCCTGCTGCTACACTACACTATTGTGCTAAAGAAAGAGGTGTTTAATTAAGGAATAAGTAGTAAAACATCTATTAACTGTAAGGATGAGCTGCCATGTGGGATATCTTGACCACAAATCCCAGCTGGTCACTAATAGCAGAGCAAATGCTTTGCTCAAAACTGTAAGAGGGAATTGTTGTAGCAGCTTTATAAAATGAGTCAGGACAAGGAGATGTGGGGCTCTGTGCAGCTGATGTACTTCCAATTAACTTCCACAGAGTACTTTTCTATTACTTTTTCCCTATTCAGGGAGGTAATCCACCTACTTAAAAGAGGTGTTGTGGTGCTAAATTAATTAATCTTAGTAATATGCTTTTATAGCACTGCCTGCTCTACTAAGGAAAAGTTAATGATTAGTTATTACTATTGCTTGAGTTAGGCTCCCAACAGCCCATTCAGATTTTAACTTACCTTCTTTAGATGTTGTAATGCATTTTGTGTTTGACATGTTTTCCTCTTCTCCTGACAATCCTCAAGACCCTTACAACAAGCAGGTAAAAGATCCCAAAACAGGAAGGGAGCCTCCTATTTCTGAGGGAATATGATGCTCTTTCACAACCAGCCACACAGCTCTGTTCTAGCTAGAGATGCAAAGGCAGATTTGATCTGAGGCAGGCTCCAATACCTACAATTCAGCAGAAAGCACAGCCAAGAGGAAGCCATCTGAGCAGGTGGCACTCATCCAAAGGGAAGGGTGGGAAGGTTGTCCTAACAACTCACCTGTGGCCCTGACTAATGAGTTGCTCCAGTGCTTCCCTGCAGCTGGAGGTCAGAGGGTGATGGGACAAGGGGGAGCACCTGGAGCTGACTGTGTGCATGAGGCTTGCAAAGACCCTTCTCAGCTGAGGTGAATGCAGGTGAATCCACTCATGGGGATGATTCTGCATCTACTAACAAGGCCTGGTTTCTTCTCCTGTTCCCTACCATGAACACTTCAGCCTCCTCTAAATACTCTTCTCCTTTTTCTTCCTACCAGTCCAAAAGGCAGTAAGTGTCACAGTACTACCAAGGGCCTAGTCTGCCCAACAGGATGCCAGTGAGGCAGGGCAAGGACAGAAGGTGCTATTCTCCCTGAACTTTAAATCCTCTGAATCTGTCTTCAGGAAAAGCTGGGGTTTTTGTTAACCAGATTAGTTTAATAACAATAGATTCCATATATACTCCACTGACAAATATAGGTGTTCTCTCTAAGGTTTGGGTCTCTATTAAAAAATTCTGGTCCTAAGCCTCACATAAGCTCTCAGCTGAACCTGGGCACTTCCCAAAAGGCACTTATGGCAGATCAAGTGATGTGCTGTGACTGAAATCTGTTTGTCAGGATATCTGGGAGGAGTGTGTTGCCTCTTCATCCTTTCACAAAAAATAGTGAGGACTGGGCAGTGTCTGATGGCTCTGACTGTGCTTTGTTCTGTCCTACCTGAGGTGCTGCACAAGCTCTCAGTCACTGGTGGCACTTGCACAAAACCAAGTGTAACTTTAGCTGTGCTCTGATGTGAGCACACCCACAGCTAGATTTAATCACACTTGTTGCCCACACCTTTACAAAAAGCTTGTGTTCCAAGAGGGAGGAGAATGTATGGAGAGGAAAGAACCACTTCAGTTTTAAAGGCAAGAGTAGATAGAGCCAAAACTTTTAAAACTATATGTAAGAAATACATGGAAAAACATATGTAACTTAAACTAAGGGCACGAAGCCAGAAAACCTAAGCACAGCACCTCAGAGGGACAGTTGCAGTTTGCTGTTTAAAGGGTCCTCAGCTACTCTGGACAAAAGTGAGAAGCTCCCACTATAGGGAAGGTGCCAGGCTCTACTGTGTCTGCTGGAGTTGAGAATTGAACTGGTGTGAAGTGGCAGAAGTCAGCAGGTCTGGAGTCTCATTTTTAGGTGAAAAATTGCACTGTGAAAGCAGAAAGCTACAGCTAAAAAAAACCCCACAGCACTGATCCACTAGCCAGGAAAGAACTCATCAGAGACATATAAATACAACTTCACACACTTCAATGTGTAAACCACTGAACAAAATAAATTATGCTATGCTGGCAAAGTAGTAAAAGGCCTTAAGAAAATTGAAAAAGCTTACAGCAATGAAGGATTATTCCCAGTGCAATAGAAGGAATGTGTATCACACTAAGTGACGGTGCCCTGTCTGTGAAAACCAGCCAAGTGAGGAAGAAGCAAGGCCGAGGGCAGGCAGAAGGGATGCTGGACACATATTTACCTTGGCTCTCTGCAGTCAGCAACAGGCTCAGGGCCATACTTAAGGCAAGACATATCTCCCTCTTTCCCTACTATCACTGCTCACAGCAGGGATTTCTTTTGTTAATATTCTACTGTGCAGCTCTAGAATTGGAAACTGATTAATTCCCAAGAGGCAGAAGGGATTCCTAGAGAGCAGGGCAGTGTAGGTGACCCTGGGGATCACAAGAGCTGAATCTACAGCGTCACTTAGGGTGCCTGGTTAGGGCACTAAAATGATTCAAGATTATTTAAAATCCAGAATTTTGGTTAGGGCACCAAAATGATTCAAGATTATTTAAAATCCCCAGCAGACACTATTTGTGCTGTGCATCCCCATATGATTTAGCATCACCCAGAACAAAAACGAGCATTCACTGAAGTCTGAGGGCAGATTTCATCATTAGGAATATTGGGCGGGACTAGAACATCTCACTCCCAGGAGCTGATGCCTGGGTGTGACTCCTGTGCTCAAAGGGGTGTCTGTTTTGCAGTCTTTCAGTCCCACAGTCACTTCATGGATCTGACCTCTTCTGACCTACTCTTTGGCACACAACAGTGTAGGAACACTACAACATTCCAGGAATAGATAGAAGGGATAGAAGGATAAATCCCTTTGCTTTCCCTCCTCCCCTTCCATGGGCTGAACCTGTACTTGCCATCAGGCAAGTGATGAGCTCCTGAACTGACACCCACCCAAGGGACTCTGCTGCAGCTGAGGGAGGGGAACACCAGGTTTGGGTCTCTGTAGTGAGGCAGGAGAGTCCTTAATCACAAACTCAGGAATAGCCACAAGCAGATGACCAAAGGTCTGCTCTGCCCTGGTGGGGCAACAGCAGATGCTCCAGGAAATATAAGACAAAGGTAAGCCCAAAATGATATTTGGTAGTATATTCCCAACTTCCAATGCCTTTGGCTTAAGTTCTGAAGTAGAGGTGATGATCTGTGCTTGATAGGTTTCTTCCCTAAAGGTTTCTTTTGGGAGCTGTGTAAGCTTCCAGCCTGTGTTCTCTGGCAAGAAATTCTGCAGCTCAGCTAATACTGGTGTGAAGAGGAGCTCTTGGTTGTGACTCTGCCTTGTGCTAGTTTCATTTGATGCCATCCAACTTTCATGCTAATGGAATGCTTAGTTACTCCCTGAGAGCCTTTCCACCTTCCTGAAGACAGCCCTCCATGCACTACAGCTTTCTTGGCTGGCTAGAAGGGCTAACTCTTCCTGAGGAGCCTGCTGGCTTCCTACAGTATGCCAGTGCACAGAGAACTCAGAACTAATGCAGAGATTGTGCCAGTCTGCCCTCCCTGTGCCCAGCTAAAGCCTTGTCAAAGAGTGCAGATGCTCAGGAAATGCCAAGTGCCCATGTCAAATGGTTTTGACTTGGTTAATGCTTCACTCAGCTGATGCTAAATCAGAGGATGATGGTGTAGCTGACTGCTGAAGGGACAAGGGGAAAATGTGGTGGCTGGATTTTACTCGCTAGGTATTGCAATTGAGGCCAAAAGGAAACTTAAAAAGATCTGTCTTATACTTACCTGTCCCTAAAAGAAAATAGCTGATGAAGCAGTCACAGAGAGAGCAGTTGAGCCTGTCGCTTACACCTGACAATCCATTAAGCATTGATTATGATCAGTTGTGCACCTAAAGGAGAGGTGAAATCAGGGGCAGGTCTTGATCATTTGCATGACCCTGGCAAAAACCATTTCTGTTTCAACTCTGCTGAACAAGAGGTAGGAACCCAGAGAGCAGTCTGGTACAAGTTTTGGATAAACATCCAGGAGGTGCAAAGTGTGCTAGAGTGGTGATGGGTGCCTGTGCATGCTGGCCATCCTGCCAAGATGTGGCTTAGTGGATGTGCAACAATTCCATTCAGTGCAGGTGGTGCAGTGAAAGCACACTGGAGTGCTGTGTGTTAACCTGCTGCCATCAGTGTCACCTGGATTTCCTATCAGCATTTACAGCAATAGCATTAGAGGATCACAGGAACTTTCCATAGTGGAAGGTGATCAGCCAAAGGGCATGGAAAGAACTGTGTTGGACAGGGTTCTTAGGGAGGCTCATTGCAAAGGAGCACATGGTTAGGTGGGAAAAGCCTCCATCTTGCACTGAATTCTTCATCTCAGCACTTCTGGAGAGAAGAAATGAGCACTACTGGGTCAGACCAAGGATTTTTCTGTCCCTTACACTGTGTCTGACAGTGGCCAAAACCTGATGCCCAGAGAAACAAGGAACAGCATGACCAGTTAGCAACAGCTCTTCTGCAAACCCCCAGCTATTTGTTTGACTTTGGAAATTGCTCAGTCAGGCATGTTTTTCTATGCATTTATTAACCCCTAGTAAACTTCTCATCCATGAACCTTTCCAGGTTACCTGAGAACTCAAAGCTCTTCACACCCCCAGTGTCATGTGGCAAGTTTTGCAGCTTGACTGCTCTGCATGGGAAGTCTGACAGGGACTGAAAATCAGCTTAGAAGGGCTGAAGGTGCAGTGGGTAAGACTTCTGGATTTCTGTTCAGTGTCTGGGTACCAGATATAAGGAAACAATCTTTTGAAGCCCAAGGGGAGAATGTGGTTCTAGGATGACCTTCCTTGGCCCAAGTCTCTCCGTTAATGGGCTGGGCAGGTGTGCAATGTCAGAACAAAAGCCATGGATCCAGAAGAGAGCAGCAAGGCCATTAAATCCTACCCCTACAGCTGCAGCAAGTGCCTGCCTTTTACAGATGCCTGGCACATGTGTTCCCTGTACCCCCACTCAGTGCAGGGCACAGAACACTTCCTGGAGCCCTGCAGTACCTACTGTAGTGCCTTGCCAATTAAGTAGCCAAAAAAAATGAAGGTGAATAATTTCATGGATTCTAACCAACTCCCAGGCACCAGCCTCCTTGCCTCTCTGTTCAGCTACAGAGGAGCAATCTGTTCTATTAACAGGAAAATTCTGCCCAGAAATGCCTGCGCTGACCTTCAGTCACCTCCTCACCTTCAGACATACTGGAGGCCTAAGCAGAAAGGAAAGCAAGTCTTTAACCTAATTACCCAATTATCTTAAGGTAATCACCCAATAATCTTTCGATACAGTAATTTGTTTTATTTCTTATTCCTCCTATCTTCTTAACAAACAGCTTCCAGAAAACAAACCTTGTTGTGACTACAGCCAACAAACAAACAGACCCCCATAGCAGATGTAAAACCCCATTAAGGGCAGACATCAGCCTACAGCTTGTTACCTTTCCTACCCTGGAGAGCTGAGAAGGGCAGGGCTGTGCAGCTGTGGGAGCTGCAGCACCTGCCAGAGCTGCACTGTGCTCAGCAGGCCAAAAATCACCTCTGCATGCTCAGACTTTGCTGTCCTTGGCCAGCCAAAAAGAATGGGGAGCAAAGCTGGAGAGGACCTGCCTCAACAGAAGAGCCTGAGGGAGTCCTTGGGAGATGAGCAGTAAATGTGGGAGTTGTCACACCTGGTTGAGGCTGTTTCAGAGTGCTGTGGGATGTCTTAGAGACTGCAGGACTGCTGACACTTGATCGCATCCCCTGCAAGCTGATGCAGCTCTTCCTGTGCAGGGAGAGCTGTCCTGTTCCTGCAAGAGCAGGAAGGATTCACAGAGATCTTCCCACCCCAGAGAGTCCCCAGGGACTCCTCAGAAACCCCCTTTCTTTAGAGTGCTTGTAGGAAAAGGCACCATCATCTGATTTTCAACACATGATGAGATCTGCCAATTATTTAGAAACTCACCCTACACACTCTCTAACTGAAAAATGTAAATGAGATACGAAGAGCACAAGAATCCACAAAATTTTACAAGTAGCTGTAATTGAGGACCCAGGAGAAATATGTAAAGAAATTTCTTTGTAATATGTAGTGCATAACTAATATTTAAAATATTGGGTGGTGGAGGCAATCACATCTGATCATGTAGTCAAAATGCCCAGCTTATATTTAATGACTAAGATGCAAATTTAATCATATACTCACAAACTGCTAATTGTAGGAGTTTTTTATATGTGAGGATAATTTGAATACTCAGTACTAATACCTGGAATGCCATGTAATCCTTATTATACAGCCATAAATTTAAAAAAATATTAATCCCAGTGGGGACTAAAGAATCCTTTCTTTTTTTTAATGTCAAAGGCAAGAACATTTCTTATGAAAATCTCCACTGTGAAGTGTCATCACCTGGCTGCTTATCTAAAACTTCAGATAAGTGGGGGGGTGAGACAGCCCTCCACGGCCTCAGACCTGTGCAATGCAGAGGGATGGCACCCAGCTTGCTAATTCTGTCTAATGGTGAAGGCTGCTTTTCTTTAAAGCTGAAAATCAGAGCTGCTATGTCCAGGGAATACACCCCTCCCAATTTAGCATCTTCAGATGGTACCTGAAATACTCCTGTCCATGCAGGCACACAGCTCATGCCTGTGTGTTCAGTCACTCAGTCTCTGACTTTTGACTGTTTCTGCAAATTTGTTAATTTATATTCTTTTTATCTTGAAATCCTTAAACAGGCCAATACCTGGCTGCCACAGAGATTGGTTCCAGTATCTGCTGCCACTTGGAAAGAAACTGGCTGGAGATCCTTCCTGTGCTGGGGTAAGGTCCTTGTTGTTCTGGAATATCCTTCAAGATGGCACAAAAACATATACAGATACAACATATACAAAACAGATACGTGATGTCCAGGAGGTGGTACTGGACAGCTCTGCAGGCCAAAGGACAGACAGGCAGCAGTGAACAGGGAAGGACTTGAGATGAATTAGCAATGTACTGTAATGTTTTCACTGTAACCTGTGCCCCCCACGCTGTGGGGGTGGGATGCAGGACCTGCCTCTTGGGAATGTTTGTTGCTGCAGAACATCCCAGTGGGATGTTGTAGCTATGTGGCCTGCTCACAAACCAGCTGGTGAGGCTGAACAATTGTAAAGGAGCCATCACAAGTCTGTTGTCCCATGCTAGGCTCGCCCTGAATCACAGCTTTACCTTTTCAGTTTGATTTTCTCTAGAGCTGGGATACATTAGCATAACCATTCTTGCATCTTTTAATGTTAAAATTTCCATCTTAGCCTCCTGTAGCCTTGATCCAAAAGCTTTTCATATTTATACCAGAAATCAAGGCTTTTATGTAAGCAGCAGTGAGGGATTTAGTTTGCATATATAAATATACAATAGTCTCACTACTCTGGCTGCTAGTGCAAAGTGAATCCATGACATGGGTTGTGTTCTCTTAGCTAAAGGCACAGGCATAAGTTAACTGACAATGAATTATCCTATTGTAGAGCCTTCAGGATGGGGATTATCACTGCTAACACACTGCCTTATCCTGCACGCACTACACAGAGCTAACTTCTTCGGGAGATTTGGAACACAGGCAAGTGATAACGTGGAAATTCATTAGGCAGCACCTAAAAGCCCCAAGTGTGTGTGTGTGTAGTATCTCATCCATTTCAATGGGAATCTTGCCTGCAGGAGAGGTAAACTCATGCAAATGCTGTTAAATCATTTTAATAGACCAAAAATCTAAGGGGATTCAGGAGTGGCAAGCATACCCCTTAAAGACATCTCACTGCATAGTACATAGTTTGGAATCCAACCCACAGTAAATAAATGCTGGCCTATCCAGTGACAGGAGTAGCAAGACTGTGATTTAAAAAAAAGGGACAGAATAGGGACAAAACTGTAGTTTCATCTGACAAAGCAAATCTCTTCACCAGACTTTAATGCTAAAGTCTGTAAGAATTGAAATATGTCACGATCCTGGAGTTTGCGTACCAAAATTAATCCTATTTAGTACATTAGATCTTTATCTAAACCTCTTTGTACAGAGGATGAGACCTGACCCTGAGAGAAGGATTTCCAAGATGCCTTCAGCTGCTCTATCAGTGCTTGTTATTTGAACATGGAAAAAAGAAATCCCCCAATTTTACAAATCAAACACTTCTAGGCATAAGCTATTCTTGAGGGCTATCTGTAGGCAAGCTGCTGAAGAATTAGGGCAATAAATCACTGTGCTGCTTTTCCTTCCTCCCTCTGTTAGAACCATGCTTTCAATGCTCAGAAGGGATTTCCAGATTACTCTCTTCTACTAGGCAACCCTTCTTAACATACCCACATTTTTAGTACTGTCTAGCTTACCTTTGCTCGCTTTGAGGCCTGACTCTGACTAAAGGACTGTGAATTGTAGGTCTTCAGTGAATGAAATCAGGGAGTTGTGGCTGAAGTCTGGCCACTCCCATCTTACACAACAACTGGCTATTTCTGGCTTTGCTGGGCTACTTGCAGGTAGGAAGCCACAGAAACTGGTTTTTGTTGTGGTGCAGAAAAACTTGCTGGCATAAATTCTGTCTTAAAGAACAAATAGGAAAACATTGTTTCTAAGAGGTAAGATGAATGAGACTCCCCAGAAACAAAGACTTCTTAATATTGGTCTTAATATTTCAAACGGAATACCCTGGAGAACAATGCTTCTGATTTGCTCCTTCCTCCCATGCTACTGCTTTTATCATCAACAAGAGAAACATTTTTACACCTGACATCACCAGCCTTTCTTTTGAGCCCATTACCTTTTACTAATGGTAAGTTCAAAGAAATAAATTTTTGCTTCCAAAAGTAAATTAGATATGTAACATTTTCATAAATTAGCACTTGAAAAACAAACACTGTACTGAATGTACTTACTTTCAGTGTCATTGGCATTGCTTTGTGATTTTTTTCAAAGCTCTTAACATGGCATTCTTTGCATGATATCTTGCAAAAATTGTCTAGAAAAGTATCAACTTTACACATCTATCAATTAAATAAGCTGTATGCAGGAAGCTGAGGGTTTGCTAATAAGTAATGAGGAATTCTGTAAGATGGTTGACAACTAAGGCAGTGAGAAAGTGGGGAAAACAGTGTTTGTACATATTTTAGAGCATACTGAAAACCTTACAGACATCCTGCTGTTTACCTACATTTTTCCTCTCTGTGTCTGTCATGACCAATTAGTTTCATGTCCCTTGGGTAATATCATGCTAATTAAATATTAGAAACCATGGGGAAAAGTGGCAAGAGGTTTGTTTTTCTTTTGCTGTGCAGTTTAACAGTAAGTGACAAGCACCAACCTTCCAATATCATATGCAAACTGTAGAATTTCCTTGTGACATTCCCAACCATGAATCCTAATGTGCTATGCGAATATACAAAATTTCAGTAAAATTCAATGACTGATAGCACAACTGAATGCTTACAGGCAGCACTAAAAAGGGAAGTATGCAAGGCAAAATTAAGGAAGTTTCTTCAAAGAGCTAGGAGACAATTTGTAACTAAACAGTTTTATTGAATTTTTTTTCCAAAATAAAAAACACAAAATAACCACCAAGATTAAAGGCCATAGACAGCATTAACCAAATGAACCAGCCACTTGGTTATAGTAGCTGATAACTAGAATAACTGGATATTATTGCATATACCTCAGGTTCATTTATATATCCATTACAGTTTGGCAAGATTACAATCATACAGTAGCTTTGGTTGTGTAAAACCTAGTAGCAATACTTACTTAAAATGTGACTGGTTAACATCTTATGACAACAGCTATTTTTCTGTCTGGACACGCCTTCTCTCATTCCATGTTCTTGTCCACATTGTCACTGACCAAAAATTAAGGAGACATATTTGCAACCATCGTTTATAGCCCTTCTTTATCACCACGTGGTGATGGATCTCAGAGGGGTAAGAATCTCTCACTTGCTCTCCTCATAAAGGTTTGTAGAGCAGCCTCTCCTCCTGTGCTGGTGGCTCCCACCACCCAGCTGTGGCAGCCTCAGCCTGGCATGAGTCCATGCAGAATGCAAAGATGTCGAGGTGTTTATGGCTTTCAGGCCAAAGCCTTTCCTGACCTACAGTGCTGGGGGGTGACTGTACTGCCTTGCCTTTGGATACAGAGAAAAAACCACAAACAAACAAACAGCTTTTCACATTGCTGTGCTGAGCTGCCAGCACAGAACGGTATTAACAAACCTAATACACAATACTACCTTGGTTACAGAGTTGTGCCTGAGACACTGCACAGGATTGCATGTGTATGTTCTACAGTCTATGTATTTTAGTTTTGGTCTTTTAAAAAATGCTCTCATCCTTATGTAATCTAGTGTAACACTGCAGCTTTAGAGTAGTGGTTGATAAAAAGTCATAAACACACAGGCTATTTGGAAACACTGGAAGCTTTTGCTTGTCTTGCAATACTTGTGCAGAATTCCTGCCTTTCTGCCATCAGTCTGCCCCCAGCGTTCTGGGAACATCTACTTCCACAGGAAATATATCACCTACTTAAAAATAACCTAAAACTCTCAGTTCTACCTGGGAAAAGCTATAAAATAATTTGGATTAAACTGAAGTAATCTCGTGTTTGAAGACCCTTCTTCACTTACAAAATGCTGGAACACTAGATAACATCTACTTGTTTGTGCAGCCCTTTCATTTGCTTGCACTGAAGCAAAAAGGAATTCAGCATGAGGAATGGCTGCATGGTGAAGATCCTGCAGAACAAGGTAACTGCCATGCAGTAATTCAAATGCAAGCAGTGTAACTGCTTTTTGCATTCAGATCCATACTTGAATAAGGATATAAATTAATAAGCCCTTCTAAATGATTTTAGAAATATCCTCTTTGATCTAGACATATAAAACCTCTGAATACTTAGAATCACTAGATTTCACATGGCCCACATAGTCATAATTATTTGCACTTACATGGCAAATATTAGAAATACATTTGCCTGCAGTTGAACAGGTAATTATACTGTCTATTATTCAGCTGAGCAAAGATCAAGCACTCTATATCTTGCAGTTATTGGATCTTATTCTAACCCTTTGCTTTAGAAAGGGGAAATAACCATCTAATTATATTACCAGTGCACAGTACTTAGTTTGAAAAAGACAACCTATAGTAGACAGCTAGATTTTTTCCTAAGATGACTTTTTATGAGATACTCTAAAAGCAGTCTCTTATGACTGAAGATTGTCTATTTCATGGTACTCGCATAGTAAAAATAGTTAAAATCTAATTACAAAGCTGCTACATGGTTATTTTGTGGTCTGTAAAACCAAACAGTATCCAGAATTTTATCTGAACAAAATACACCAGACAGTATAAAAATATTTCCCAACTGGAGATTGAAACATTAATGCTGGATTTGGTTGTTTTTTTTTTTTTATATAAAAAGTAATGTAATAATGGTTGACATTTATCTGCTTACCAGTCAAAAATATACATATGACTTCGAGGAGCTGTTCCAGGCTCATTTTCGGTGAGCTTGTGCTTTTGACCCTAGAAGTAATAAATGCACAAGTGGAACACAGTTTCCTGAAAACCTGAACTTTATCTTATTTCTAACAATAAGAGTAACTTCTGGCTATGGATTTCCACTTATTTGCTTTGTTCAGGCAACTACAGCAGAGGAATTCCAGAAGCACCACTTCCGCTTTGAATGATGTTTGTTCAGTGCAACATCTTCCTTTTCTCTCTCCTTTTTAACTCGCTGGTAGTGATCTTCTTCCTTTAAATACCACACAGGCGGCCACCGATGCCTCTCAAAATATTCTTGATTATCTGATGAAAAAAAGCAATGAAAAAAATTCCAAAGATGCCAGTAAGATACACAAATCCCAGAAATGTCTTGCAAAAAGCTATGCAGCTAATCATTGATCCATTCTCTATGCTGGCTTGCTTATCAAGGTGCCTTATGTGTGAAAAGACTTTGGAAGTGGTTACACACAAAAGGCATTAGTTCACCAAAACTATAAAAAAAGCAAGGCCTTTACAGAATATATTTTTCATTGCAGAGCCTGAAAAGAGTTCTGTTCATTTTAGCATCACTAATTAGGTAAAGAACATGATGCTTGCCCAGCAATCAGGCTAATGATTATGACCTTTCTTTGCAGATAAGAATTTATGGATGCTGTTCAAGATAGCACAGAGGTTCAGTCTCATGGCTTAGCTACGTGAGTTCATCTTTGTCTTTATGTTTAATCAACTGGGTGGGGAGAAAGACAGGGAAACCTGATGAAAACTGGTGGGGAAGTTGCCCATACCTGAAGATTTAGCTTTGATTTCCTTGCGGAACTTGGAGCAAACGCTGTTGTAATTGGTGCAGATGTAGTGCAAGCACCAAGCTGCCAGCTGGTTAGCATTGTGAAACTGTGAAGAAAAACAAAGAGCTTATTCCATTTCCTGGGGTTATCATCCATTTTGCAGCCCCTATTAACAGCTAAAGCTGGAATGGTCCCAGCAGATGGTACCTGGCCGTATTCTCCCAGGCGTTCATTCTGACTGCCAGCTCTGATCTTGGAGTATAAACATGAGCTAGGTGCTGGTCACAGAGGATATTCTAACAGTAGTTAGATATATTGTTGATGTCTCCAACCAGGAGAAGGAAATAAAAGAAAGATTGAGTTTCTTAAGATAAAAATGAAGGAAGTGAGCTGCTTTCTCTTGGGAGGGGTTCAGTTCTGGTTTTGCAACAGGATTACAGGTGTTGCACAGAGGACCTTGAAAACAGCTGCAGGGAATCTTGCATGGTGGCCAGTGTTTTAGTGCCACTTTTGTGCAGTGTTTTAGTGCTACTTCAAGCCAAGCTGCAGCTGACTCATTGTTAGTGTGAAATCAAGAATAATAAAATTTAAACAATATTTTAGCTTGTTCCACTGTAGCTGGGAGTCTGCTACATTTTGGGAAACAGGTGTGCAGTTTAACTGTGAGCTGGGAGCTCACTCTTTTAATTATTTATGGGACTCAAGAAATATTGAAATGCACTTGAACATAAAGAAGATGTGCACATACTCTGAATTATCAGATGATTGACTTTAAGTAGCCAGTTTAAGGATTCAAGAAATGTTGTCTTTGCAGTATAGGTCTAAATATATCTCCAAGAACTGAATTTAAAGGAATGCAAGAATCAATTGCCATTACAAAGCTGAACAGCTTCATTACATTGCTTTTCATGTTAGTTAGTGCACCATGGTCATGAGAACATGGAGCTTGGAAGTTCCACAATTCAAGACAAACTAAAATATATATTTGGAAGACAACTCCTCTGAGGTTACTTAAAGGGATATTTTACCTCTGAACTAATGAAAAAAACCTTATTTAAAATAGAAGATAAAACTAAGTTTTATTGTCAGTCACTCTCAGAAGTGCATGCTTTGAGCCACTTAGAAGCAATGCTCAGAACCAGTAGGGAGCTAAAAGCAAGTCCTGCAGCTGACCAGAATCTCTTCAGAAGGCTGTGTACACTGACCTGTGCCAGTTCCAAATAGGAGAGGACTTCTCCATCTATTGCAACCCCGCTCATGGAGGCCTTTGTCAGCTCTTGCACTGCATGCTGCTCTGTTAGGGGAGAAAACTCATCACTCACAGGGCAAACAGTCACACTGCAAGGTCATACCACGGCCACATAGAACCCATGCAGCATGTTCTCCCTCCTCCTCCTGGTGGTAACCAGCATTATGCAGGGGCCACATTCACACAGGTATCCTTAGCAAGCTGAGATTTGGGGGAAGTCAAATTCTGACCTTTAAAGCTGCGGCTGAAGATGTGGTTCATAACCACTTATAGAAACACAAAGTTCAGCAGCCACTAGTCCTTCTCTGGCATGGGTACAATATTCAATTTAAATTAGAAATATGAATCAGCTGTCTCCTTTCAGTCATACAAAGTTTTTAATCAACAGTGCACTTGCCACTGAATTATTTATTAATGAGTATACACACAGCACTGATAGAGAAAAGGTCACTTCAGGCCCTCTTTATCTTTTCAGATTGGCTGTTCCCAGGGATTCAGATGAAGGCTGATCAGCCCTCCCCAACAATCACCTTAGTTCAAGATTCTCCTTAACCCTTTCCTAGAATCTTAAAAGTCTGAGTGTTTTTTGGGAAACATTGGCAGTTGGTTTGATTCTACTGGGTTCAGTTTTGGCAGTAGCCTTTGGACTCAAAATTATTTCACCAAGAATTAAATGGAATGAAATATTCTTAATACTGTATGTATGTTTACACTGCAGTTACCTTAAAAATACCCAAAATTTCAGCTAAAATGTGCAAATAAAATCTGGCAATAAAGATTTGGTCTGTCACAACCAGTAAAGACAACAGACACAGTCCTGATACACAGCTGAAGGAGAGCCAGGGTTTGGTATGTGATTAGATTTTGCCTAAATGTAGTCCTCTAGGTAGGTGTGGCCTTGTTTCAGCTTTCTCTGAGTTTCAGTCTTGGTCATGTCTTCAGCACAATGCCAGATTATTGACATAGAGAGAAACAAATTAAACACAACAACACAACCCAAACAACCCCAGAGGTCAGGGTTGTGTATGGATTTATTTTTACAACTTCAGTGGTATTCTAACCTGTAATTTTGCTTTAAATACGGGATTGAAAAGGTTTTCTTCCTGAAATGAGGGTTAAATCCCCATGGATATACCAAAATATCCAATTCTCATCTAGTGAAAAAGGACCTAGACAGCATTTCTAAAAACATGATAATCTAGGTAAGTTTTGAATTGGCTCAGTTACTCTCTTTGAACAGAAATATGAAGTGGAACACTTTATTCATTACTTAATGGAAAACCCAGAATTCTTCCTGGTTTTAGGTAGATTAACAACAATAGAATGGATGTTACAATCCACAGACATTATCCTCAATGCTAAAGAGAAGGTTTACTCTTTCTGTTTTTAAAGCACAGAAAACTTCAGTGTTCTGAGCTGGATTAGCACAAAACTAAAAAAGGCAAGAGAGAGGCAAATACATTTCTCTATGTGAAAATATCAATTTGCATTACAATACACCTCTCAGAAAAAAAAAAAATTCTTTGACACTTGAGAAAATCTTATGTGTTCCAAAAACCATTAAAGCAAATTTCAGCTCTTGCAGAAGATACTGCATTGGACAAGGCCAAAAATTGTTACCTGCTAGAGCAATCAGGTGAGGAAGGCAAAACCTATTTGCCAGTGCAATTAACTCAAGGGTGTCCAGTTCCTGACTGGAGGACAGTTGCTTGGTATACAAGTAATCTAAAACTGCTTGCATGGAGGTCTTGTTTATGTTGGGCAGAGCTACCTGGAAAAGATATTTAAGAAGAGAATTTATAATTATTAAGGGATTTTCATACAGCAGCTCTATTTCACTTCTTTCACTTTGCTTTGACTGTCTCTTTTTCTCTTCAAGGCATTTCAAAAATATAGGGAAAACATTTTTCAAAGCAGAAATTTCCCATTCAAGTTCAAGACAATGCCAACAGGTAAGCATTGCTCCAGAGTCAGATCCTTTGCCAGGTTATATCCAAGCTGGAATTGGATCCACATCAAACAGTGACTCTGTTCAACGCTCTCTAGCCTGCAAATTGACAGCTACACATAACAGTCACTGAGCACTTCCCATGCCAAACATCCCTTGGTGGACTCCTTGAGGAATGCAATCTATCTGCTCCTGGCAAGGGATATTCTGTGGATTCTGAGAATAACAGAAAACAAAAGATAACAGTGAAACCACCGCTCTCAGTCTTTTGGTAAATAACCAAATTGTCCAGGTAAACAAGGTTGAGAAGGAACTGAGAACTGAAGAAATGAGGGGAAAAAAAATGTAAGCTCTTTTTGCCCCATACAGGTAATGAGTGTAACCAGCATGGAATGAAGCTACCAACACTAGGATAAAAACTTGTATTTCTCATGCTAAAGCACAAACCTTTCATGCACATCAGCCACTCTGGGAAGCAGCTCAGTTCTCCAAGTGAGAGCTAGCTATGAAACTCATTCATTATTGATATATTTTGTTAATGCCGAGAACTGTAAATTTAATGAATGAGTTTATAAAATTTGCCCCAAATACAGAAAAGGTAGTATGTAAAAATAGATGGTTTTTATTATTTGTAAACCATTCCATTCATATCTGCCTGTATTTTAAAACTTCCAAAAGCATTACTGATGCTTTAAACTCTACAAAATGGAAGCTAAATATTTTAAATTGGAAAGATGAGCTAAGACTGTGAAGCTAATAATTAAAAATAGGCTGGTAGAAAATAACTGCATATTCTTCATTGCCAAATGCTGCGTACTAGAATCAAATGATGTATTTTTATTGAACCACTTGTTGAGTGTGCCTCTGGGAAAGGAATTATGTTTACAGCTGTATTAGAAGAAGCCAGAAAAATCTAAGTAGAAAAATATCTATCAGGATATTAAACAAAAAAACTTGAACACTTCATATGAGCATAACTACATGGAAAGCAACAAGAAAAACAAACAAACACAACTGAGTATGGCACAAGAAAAAATATTAGCAGAGTGTTTGGAATTTGAAAAACAGACCATGAAGGCACATGAAAATACAGAGCTTCTGCAAAATCTTATTCAAAGCATTGAGATCTTTTAAACTGTATTGCATACCTGCATTAGTCCAGAGGACAAGATGATGCATTGCAGAATCTATGCTGAGTTTCTACTAAAGTTAGTAGAACTTCTCCTCAAGTAGCTCAATTTCTACTATTAAAAGAGCTTCCTTTTCTAGTTTAACACTCTTTAACCCTTTTTTATCTTTAATTTCTTTATCAATGTCCCTGCCCCAAGTATTCTTCGTAGTGATTTTGATTATATAAATATATATTCACAAAATCTATTTTATTATATTTTAAAGAAATTCAAAAATTCATACTTAATTTCCTTCCCCACATTTAATATTTTACAGGACTTTGGGTGTAAACACACACTCCAGTCCTGGAGGAAGACTTGTGCATTGGAGAAAGTATGTTGTCTTCCTGTGCAACCTTATTTAATGCCTTAAGAAGAAAAGCATCCCAGGTTTGCAAGGAAGAATAAATCCCTGATTCTAGGGATTGATGCAACCTTTCAAATAAATGATGCTTCCATCATCCTAAATCCATCAGACATTGTAAACAAAAGAGACAAAAATAGACAAATACCTCACTGTTGGAGCTTTCAATAAATGATCCTCCAAACATAGCAGACATCCACTCACAGCTGCAGATCAGCAGTGGCTTGTGGGCCTTGATGCTTCCATCATCCAATTTAAATGTCACATCTGCCATGGGAACAAAGGCACAGGAGTGCTGCAAGTCTGTGCTTAAGGTGTAACCTGTTCTCAAGAATGTGTCTCGCATGCTGTTAACCAAGAACGTCCTTCATTTCCCATGACCTCCCCTCAAAAATAACTCCTGCATTTTAAATAGTTAATGAAAAGCCTCGATTGTAAAGGGGGATATTGGATGTTCAATATTTTTGAGAATTGGGTTGCTTATTTAAAAGCTGTGAGTAGATTTTGAGGAACAAAACTACAGAATCTCAGGTTGGAACAGTTGGCCTGAGTAACACTACAATTTTGGGGTCATCCCTCCTCTCAGAACAATGTAAGCTGTCACACTGTTTGAAGTCTATGAAGTGACAGTTACATGGATGAGAAAAAAAAATAGTTCTCTTCCTGCTTAAGCATGTATTTACTTACCAGAAAATGTCCCTTTGCAAAGGCACTCTTTTATCCGATTAGCTTTTCTGACGTGAAATGCTTTAGTAATCTCTTGATTCATGAAGGCTTCTTTATTCATAATATTCTCCACCATCATTCGCAAGTCAAATACTTCCAAGATTTCAGCAATCTGAGCCAGTCTGGTGAGGTCTTTTTCATTTTCATCCAGTTGGCCTGTGTATAAAAACTGCAAAACAGTTTTAAAAGGTGCGGCCTGCACAGAGGAATCCATTTTTACCACAGTTACAGGACACGTCCGCTTTGAGACAGGATTCACTTGCATTTCCTTGTGCACACTAACAAACCCCTTACCCCAGGAGGACAGAGATCTTGCTGCAGAGTTTGTTTCACCAGATTCAGGTTCTAGCATGTTTAAAGACTCACTGCTTTCTGGTGGGGGAATTTTAACATCAGGAGATTTCAAGGATGCCTCGTCACTGTCACTGTTTGTCTCAAGGTGACTTGTCAGAACATCCTTATTTGTATTTTCTTTATTACACTGTGTTTCATCCAAGTATGGACTTTCCTCACATTCCATTAAGAAAAGGTCATAAAACTTTGAAGAGGAGGTAGCTAGGTAAATCTTGTGAGCAAAAATGCAGTCCTGCTCCTGAAGAACAAACATGACATCTGCACACAGCGGGCTGTCCAATAAATATCCAGCTTCATTCATGCTCGGCGTGGGACACTCAGGAATTTTGATAACTGGAGGAGGGGCTTTTGGAGGTAGGAATGGAGCCTGAAGCAAAGGTTTTTGGACCTTTTTCAAATGAGATTTCCAGAACTGCAGGTGTCTTCTGGAGATCAGGGCAGCTCTAATTGCATTGTCAAACACATCTTTAATTCCAAACTGGTCAAATACACTGGTTTCATAGTATGGTATTCCGAGTTCCTTGGCAACCTCTCTGCCTCTCTCTGGTGGCAAAATGTCTCCCCTTTTTATTGGCCTAGGGTAAACAAAAAATGAACCTTGTCACACAAAGTTACGCTAGAAAGCATGGAATTTTACCAAATATTCAGCACTAAATCTGAGATAACTATCATTCAAATGAAACCAAATATAAAACTAAGCGCACAGAGCCCTCTGGAAATCTACAATCGTGACTCCACAGAGTTTTAGAATAGCACATACTTCTAATTTCATTTAAGTTTGGTGGTGTCTTTGCAATGTTACTAAATATATGTAGAAATCATTTAGGCAAAATGGAGCTGCCTGTTACTTAAAGTGAAATTTACAGTAAAAAAATTTGATAGGATACTTGAGAACTTTGATTATTTAAAAAACCTCCTACTACCCCTTACTGCTCAGATATTCTGTCACAACCATCACTTAAACAAACACAAATAGAAATCCTCATGACATAAAAAATGCCAGAAATAAAGCTAAATATGAAATAGAAATGTTTCTTAAGCTCATGCTTTTTAAAGAAGATCATAGTAGCCTACAACAAAAGAGTAAAAACACACACTGCAAGAGATAGGCTTGTTTTGGCTGCAGAAGTATTATGTGGGAGCTCATGAATTTCCAGAGCAGCTCTAGTACATGATGCAGGGTAAACAAACCAGTAAAAAGTCTGGGCTAGGATCCCTTTTCCCAGCAAAGAAAATCATCTCCCCAGAAGACACGACCCAAGATTGTGTTCTCTGAGCCCACCATATTGGGCAGACACGAGCTGGCACAGATGGAACACGCCCCAGACAACAGCTTGCTGAGTGCCAGCTAATAAATAACCAGTTCAGGTGGCAGGAGTCTGTGCCAGACATGCAGAGTTCTGACTCAAACTTACTGATGGTGAAATCAGGGAGCAGGATTAGGGCAAAGAGGAGTTGTGAAAAAAGATAATTTCCTTTTTTTAAAGAGTCAACCAAAAATCCCACCCCACCCTCACAACAAAGAAATATTTAATAAACAAACAGACCTATAAAAATCACATTGCTAAGTCAAGAGCTTGACTGCAATGCAATACAAAGTTTTTTCTAAGGGCCCACAAAATATTAATTCAATCTTTTTACAGAAATTTATTACAATACAGTCATTAATTACACAATCATGGATATTATTTCCGTGAATCTGGTCTCATTGAAATTCCCATAAAAGGAATAAATTAGAAGCAAGACAGTTATTGTGGGATTGTTGTGGCCAAATATGTGGTTGTGTTTTGTATCTGGGAGAAACAAAGCTTCTCTAGAACAATCCCCAAACTCTCTTTTAATCTCAGAACTTTTAGAAGTTTAATTTGCAACCATTTCATTTTCTGCTATGATCTAGGATTACATTTAGGAAAAAAAAATTGAGAATTAAGAAAATTCAAGTAGAATCTGACAGTTTAAAACAGTACCTGACAACAGTGAGAGGGTAGGACACGATACACATGTTCATGGAGTACAATACATAAGAAAACATTCAATAATCATTACCATCTCAATCTTACTGTAGTGTTCTGCCATCCAAACATGTTTAGATATCCAATGTGCAAAAATTTTGTGGGAAACTTAATAACTGTGTGTGTTAAAGAACTAACCAACTCAGACAACAGAATTAAAAAAAGAAGAAAGCACATATATTCTCATTGTACAAAAAAAAAAGGAAACTATGCTCTCCAGTTTCTATTTTGCAAGTGTTGTACCTGACTACCAAGGTGATTTTTTTTAAAATTCTCATTTTTGTTTAAACTTTACCTTGCCAGAGGCCGTCTGGCTCTGTTAACAGCCTCGAGATCTGCATAGCGGAGATCCAGCTGGCAGCCCACCAGAATGACAGGTGTGCGAGGACAGAAGTGCTTGATTTCCTGATACCACATTGTTTTCACATGATTCAGGGAATTAGGATTAGCAATTGAAAAGCACAGAACAACAACATCGGACCTAGAAAGGTAACAAGAAAATGCCTGATGAAAACCCCACAAATTATCTTTGCTGCAGTTTCATCTATTTCCGTTACTACTCCGCTCTGCTCTTTGACAAATGTGCTGACACCCAGATGTCAGAATACATGTTGTTCGTGCAGAGGTGTGAGAGAAGCTACACATTTCACCACAAAAGCATGGGAGCACAAAGCCACATTCCCAGGAAGCACTGCCCCTTCATGCTGAGATGATCCCAGCACGTGTGAGCGGAGCACTGAGAAGAGAGGTAGGGCTTTCCATTCTCTACTTTTACACAGCAGTTACTCACTGGCTGCCACTGCTCCAGAAACAACTCTGCTGACTGGACACCTAAATTGCAGTTCAAAGATCATTGGTGCTTAGGAATTAGAAAAGGAGCTGTGCAAAACTCCAGAACAGCCACACAGGCAGACACAGATCACTTGTGAACTTGTCATGGAGAAATACCTTTACTGCACTGTTTGAAGTACTGAGGTGGTTGCCTTCACAATGTGCTTTGCACAGCAATTCTCCAACATCTTTAATAGATAACCTGTTAGAAGGGCAAACTACTGCAGAATGACCACTTCTACAATATCAGCAAAAATAAACATTACAGTGAAAATAAGGTCAGTAAACTGTAGAATAGGACAGTGGCTGAGATTAGAGGAAGCATGGCAATATTTGCAGGCTTTTAAAGTTTTCTAAGAAAACAGAAACTACTTCACCAAATAAACTTGCTATATAAATTCTAAGTATGAGGATTAAGGTTGACAGTTCATCCACTGAACCACAGCCTAACTTTTGTCAGAGCTGGCACCCAAAGGCAGAGAAATGATTGAATACTTGTCTCAGGGCATACCTAACTAGAGGAAATTTCATAATTTATAAACAAGCAGTTCTCAAACTCTTGGGTCTCTTATGGAAAAAAAAAAAGAAAATAAGAAAAAAAAAGTTGAATTTAAACTCTTGAGAAAAATTGAGGAGAAGGGACATTTTGAGGAGGCAACTTATTGCTACAGAATTGTCAGCAGGATAAGCTCAGCAATAGCATCTCTATCTCAGTTTTATTATTCTTTAATTTAGCACCAATGTGTTGTATCTGTAGTTTGTGTCATGTACAGAGCATCAGCAGCAGTGAATCTTAACATTCACCTCTTAAATAATGAAATACCTCCTCAGTAGTGCTGCTTTCTACATTTCACTGAGGGCATAGATATATCAGCTATTTCTAAAGATAGCTGCACACAATACGGAGACTGCTGTGAGCATCAATTTAATGCAAGAGAAATGCTCCTGCTCCAAATTTCTGTCTTATATAAACTGCAACATATCTGTCATATCTAGGAACAAGGCCTTTTCAAACTGGAAAGTTCTCTAGTAAATAGTGAAGGGCTAAGCAGCCAACACAGTGGTCTGTTGCATAGCTGAGGCACACATGCTTTAAACTCAAAATTGCTCCAGTCAAGGTCAGGTAGGAGTAAAACCTAAACCCCAGCAGATATTTGTTCAGCTTCCAGAAAGAGAAATCACTGTACAGCTAAGGTATAAAAAACTCTGTGTTACATGTATTCTAATATGGTCAATTGTTGTTTAATTCAAGGCCATCACGACTGGTGGAGTGGCAAGCGTTGGCTGCCTGGCTGCTCCTAACTACTGCTAAGCATCTTACAGAGACAGCCTCTCAGCATCCTTCAGAAATTAATACCTAAGCCCAGTAACTGCAGTCACGAGGACCCAACCCTCCTGACTTTACAAGCCACAAGACACAAATCACATCTCCCAGAAAGCCAAAAGGAAACAACTCCAGCAGGCGCTCACAGGCAGGACACACCAGGTCCCCCAGGTGCCCGGTGCTGGGCTGGGCACAGTCTGTGCTCCAGAGGGAGCCAGGGGTGAGCCGTGTCCCTGGGCAGGGCAGGCCCAGAGCACCCAGCAGGCTGGCCCCAGCACAGCCCTGCATGCCTTACAGCCCTTGCCAAGGGGGTATCATGTTTTTGCCACTGTGGTTCTTGAGCAGCTCCTCACATCTGACCTTTGCTGGGCAACTGTAAAACAGAGATGAGCAAAGCCGGGTTCTTCCAAAACTCACTGCACTGCAGTGCACTAACAGGACATTGTCGTCTTACTGCCTTCCACATGAAAAGAATAACAGAGTAAAGAGGTAAAAAAAAGTGATTTGCAAATTATTTATCCTGTGTTAAAGCCTGGACTTCCCCATAAAACAAAGATTCCTGAGAGTTCTGCACTGGGCAGAGAGAAATTAATGGTTCTGTGCCATGAACAGGACGGATGGGAAATCTCTGGGTGGTGGCAGAGTTCACACGCTGAACCAGCACCACAGCTGGTCTGCTAGCTCACAAAATACAGCCACTCTATCATAACAAATTAAGTTTTCATTCAAGTCATAAGCACAATTTGCACTCAGTACCAACTGGAGACAGAAATGTATGAGGAAGATTAACCAGCTATGTAGAACTGTAGCATTTGAGGAAACGTGTCCTTTGGAAACTTTAATTAAAGTACCTACAATTCCTATTAATGTCAAAGGCACATTTACAACTTGCTAACACCGCAGTGTAAAGTTTGGTTCGACATTTGTTCATAAAAAGCAGACCCTGTCAGGTTAAAATAATGCATGAATATTTCCTAAGCATTAAAAATTTACCAATGTTATTTTAATATTCTCAGGGAATGTAAAAGGGTATGATTTTTTAAGATGCCTATTTTACTGCCGTTTTTGTGCAGTTACTTTTTGTGTTGGTTACCTAGAGAACAAGAAAGAAGAAAACAGAAGTAAACTTGATTTGTCCTTTCTCTCTGCAGCAACATATTCACAAATACAAGCTGCACTTATTCCAAAAACAGAATTTCATGGCCATTTCCCAGTAAAATTCAGGAATAATTCAAGAAACATTTCTATAAACCTGAACACCAAGAATTGCTTTATAGAATCATTGAACAGTTTGGGTTGGACTAGACCTTAAAGACCAACACTTTCCACGCCCCTGCCACGGAAAACCAGGGAACCCAGACTGAGATCCTGAAACCCTTGGAGTGGAAAACAGCTCAAGAAATCCACCTAGTACCTACTCACAAAGAAATAATTCACTAAGATCAAGATTTTGACACAAAGTAGCTTCCCACGCTTATCATTTCCAAAAGATTTTGATGTTGCCTTGCAGCCTTTCAGTGTAGAGTCCAAATGCCCCCTTTCCACCCAGCCCCTGACTTAGGGAAGCAAGGCAAAATGTGAAATGATGTAACACCACAAATAACAACTGCCACATACTTTTTTACTCCTTAAGGAAGGCTTAAAGCATTGGAGGTGTCCTTCTATTATAGATAAATTACGTATACATCAAGTTGAGCCTCAGGCCCACCAACAGCACCATTTGGCACACACCTTTATAAAGAAGGAAGGATTCCTAACAGAAATTCCATAGTAACCTCTTTCTACTCACAGTATGGAACCGTGGTGGCATGCAGAGGAGAGAAGTAGATCTGAATTAATTTCAGTGGCCTAAGTATATAAAGCATTTACTTCCCCATCAGCTGAATGAAAAAGCCTCAAATGTTCATGTAGGTAACAAAAGAAGAAAAAAAACCAGTGCATACACACAGCACATCAAAATAAAGTTACTGAGAAAGCTGTCTCTGTGACCCTGCTTATTACAGTCTTTCTTGGGTCTAAGTCAAACTCAAAAGAGAAAAAAATCATAACAAATATATGTATATGTTGTAAAAATGGTTTTTCACAGTTCTTCATGATCATATGATGAAGAACCTGAATAAGTTATAAACCACTGTAAAGTAGAAGGGGAGGCTGACAAATTTGGGTAGCTGAAGATGATTTGAAGATACTGCCTATCGCTTTTTTTGTGGCAGAAAATGTAACAAGAGGAAGCAGCAGAGCTGAGAGGCACCTGAAAGTAACTGGATTCCCCATCAGCTGAGCCTCTGCTAGTGAAGCAAGAGACTGTCCTGTGTCTGTTAAGTACCTCTGCTCTAGAGAGACATCTCTGAGGATCACTTCCAACCCAGGCCAGTAATGGCTTGAGAGGCACAGGGAATGTGTGAGCTTTCATTCACAAGGCACTTCTGAAACCTCAGACCATCTCTGAAGAAAGGAGGAGAGCTGCTGGCCCAGCTTCAGTTTAGGTACCAGCTGCTCCATGACAGAGGGCACTGATCTAACTAGAGGCAGACCAAGTAACTCTGTGAAGCTACAAACCTCACCCTAATCTCACTGAATTTGATGAATGCAAATACCTTTTTACATCAAAGCTACCTTGGTTTAATTCTTACAGAAACAGCATCATCATTGTCCCTTGAGGAAAAAAAATCAGAAGGAGGTTGGTGGAAGTCTTCAGATATCAGTGATAAAGGCCTGTTCTCATGGACTCCTTTCAGCAGCATTCCAAAGGTATATTTTTAGGGATTCAATTACATTGGAGTAAGTGGTAAAGGGAATTGTAATCACACAGAAGAAGTCGAATGCATGTGTTCCTCTGCATACATACAATACCCACAAGGCTTACAAAATCCATTCACAACGGAGGAAATACTCTAAACACATTTTAAGAGGCTCTGTCAGCAGTCTAACAGCAAGACTCATTCACATTTGTAAGTCATGAGGAAAAGCTGTTTTCTGTCCATGCTGTATGAACAGATTTTGTTTGGTCTACAGCTCATATTTAAGTTGCAAGTAAATAAGTCATCCTGGCTGAATTAGCTAACAACCCCCATTCATGGTATTGAGAATAAATATTTGATTGAATTAACTCTTTGCAGGTTTGTGCTCATGTTTAAACATACTAGAGCTGCATGTTAAAAAATCCCAGGATATGGAGGCTATTTATCAAATTAGCCAAGCATGTTCACCTGGGGGAGGGAAAAAAAAAGAAAAAAAAAGGAAAGGATGCAAAAAAGTGAGAAAAAGAACTACAAGCCAGCTTCTAGAATTAGCTTGAACATGATGAGATGTTGACACTCTCATTCAAAACCAGATTGGACAGGAGGATGGAAGATAGTGAATCCTGACAAGTTGAAATGTAAATTAAGATGTTTTGTCTTTACACTTGCCTCCCAGAGAAACTGCCACAGAATAACAACTCGGGCTTTAAATGAAGTTCACACCTCATCTGCAGGCTTAGAGAATACAATAGCACCAAGGGTAGATTGTTATTAAACAAAGAGGTGCCTGGGAGCTGGAAATCAATACACTAAATCATAACCAAGACATTATCATTTTACAGCATTTTGGGATGATTGTGCACCAAATGAAACCCTAAGGGAGATTATTAATAAATGGCTGTTAGGCATCACATACTGCCTAAGCTGAACTGAACAGGATATTTCCAAAACTAAAGCACACACTTTAGTCTAAGGGGGGGAAAAAATGTCATTCTGTAAACTGCAGCAAATATTTCCACAGGTCTCTGCAGCCACATCCCCCTCACTCCCTTAAGCTGTCAGGAACTGTTTCCCAAAGCTCCCAGAGGAGTGTGATTATTAAACTAAACACCACAGAGCAGAATGCAAGCTGATCTCACTCTCCATACTCCCATTAAGGGATGGCAGAGAAACATTAACTATTCCATCCCCGGTGGCATTTAAATGTTCCTCTCATTCTTTCACACAAAAATAGTGGAAAACAATTCCTTCTCCCCTCCTTTCATGTTCCTATCTGTGAAAAATAAAGTTAAGAAGGATTTATCTGTGCTACAAGCCCTATTAACTGTTCACCCTCTCATCTATAGCATAATCTATTTATGTAACATTTTCTAAAACTGTATGGAACAAACCTTTCCAAGGAGCAGCAGGCGAGTTAATGACTTGCTGGTTCTTGTTACACCAGGTTTAGGACAATTAGAGGTCTTGGCTGAATGTTTGCTGGGGTAAGCCTTCCCCTGCCTAAGGTGCAGATGCACAGAATTTTTTTAAGAGAATCAAAGGATTATATTATTATATGATCCTTCAGACAATCAAAACATGGGGCACTTGCAGGTGTAACCTTGAGCAGTTTGGCATAAAATAGGCCTTCCACTGTATTGCAAGATTTGACACAGCTGACTAGACTGCAGCTCAATGTACAGAGGTGATTTAAAATAAATTCCTATAAATATGAACATTCAGCATTGAAAAACTCTTTTTAAAATGCTGACCCAGATGAAATACTAAACAGTCTGCTTTAAATGCAACATTAACATTCTTAAAACAACCAAGTCCCTAAGCAGTGCTTACAATCACCACATTTTAAAACTGAAATTCTATTTATAAAGTATTTCTGTAGAGTTTCCAGTTACTTTCTTCATTAATAGACTTGCAGAAAAACCACTAACAGGACAGCAGGCTTCCAATGCAGCCTTTTAAAGCTAATTAGGATATAGCAAACCTCATTCTACACAAGTTCAGTTCTGCAAACCTCACAAATGAATCACTGTGTTCATATACTTAATCCTCGAGATCTCAAGTTATTCACGTCCTCCTTGGCGTTTGCAGGATTAGAATCTAAGTATGTTGTTTCCTCCCTCTCCCATCCTGTCAGTAAACGTGGCATCAGGGTTCAGAACATGCCTGATTCTGTTCTCCTAATCTCCAGTAATCTTCTCAGTGACACAGTATCTGTTGCAGAATATCGGGAGGCCACATCAAAGCGGAACAGTGAGTGGAAACATGAAGTTACATCCAAATTTATCAATGCAGGCTCCACATGCTGCCAAAAGGTAAAACAGTATCTATGGACATCTTCCAGTAGGACTAAATATTAAGGTAAATATTACCTTAAAGTCTGTAACTTCTCTCACAAAGCTTATTTACAATGGTACAGGTTGTGCAGCCCAGATGTGTTGCCACTTTAGCTCCCAACAGAAAATTCCAGGTAATTCATGACTCTGTGAAAACTCAACTAACACAATGCTGTACACAGAGGAGGGTTTGTGCAAACATACAGAGTTCTACAGCCTGAAAATTTAATGGGTGGATTCAACCAGCAGAACCCTCTGCAGCATTTCTAAGGGGTAGAGAATAGAAAAGACCATCCTCCTTCAAAGTCACTTGTGTCATCAGGCAGCACAGAGAGAAGAAAAACAGCAAGACAGTACATTCTGGCCACATGCAATAGAAAGCTGGGGCTGACACTCTACAAAGGGCATTCATTCCCAGCTGGAAAAAAAATGTGTCTGTCTGTGAAGGTCTGATCAACTGCAGTGACTGAAGCAGCTATGAAAAGGTTATGAAAAAGTTCAACAAGGTGAAAAAATGTGTGAGGACTGAGACCTCTCAAATGTGAGTTATGAAAATATATGTCCAAAACCCACCTTCAGCTCAGTATTTGCCTAATACAGCTGTTCTGCTGTCTGTACTGCCACAAGGTCAGATCTAATTAAACAAACCAGAAAGACTATCACTGGCTTCAATCCTTGCTGAAACTATGCTGAACTTTTACATACATATGTATATACACACACATATATAATACATGCTGGAAAAATCTAGATCACATTCATTTAAAGATATATTTATTATAGATGTATTTTTTAGAATTTCCAGGGTTAATTGATTCACTAACAGACATTTTATATTTATAAAAGAAAAACCTCAGCTTTAATTAAGGAAATACAGAAGAGCCTCATCTTTCATTAATCCAGCTCTGCTCTCAAGAGGTTAGCTGCCCATTCAACATCACAGGTTTTAATAAAATAAATATTTCATTGAGTGAGAGTGATCTTTCCCAACATCTCTCCTTGTTTGTTGCTTGTTAGGCAATTATATCAAACACTGCTTATACAGGCAGAGAATGCTCATGTTCAATTTTGTGAAGCTACGATCTTATTTTGGAGAATGTTCTTTAAAATTCAAAATAGGACAACAGTTGTTGACAGAGCTTAGCAGGCTGTTCAAGGAAATGTAGCGTAGTAAAACTATGCTGCTTTTTAAATATTTATATCTTTTTAATCCTTGCAGCAGATAATCTTCTTTGCAGTGGGCAGCAACATGAATACTCGTGATTGCTAAGTCCTTGCTTTTCAAAATTTAGATTTGCAATTTATTTCTACTCCAAAATTTGAATGCAAGTATTTCTTTAAATTTTACTTGGATCAATTTACCTCCCATAAGCAAAGCGCCTGTCTTTGTGGTGGTCCCCAAAAGTATCCCACAGCCTGAGGGAAACACTCACTTCATCCACAACATCTCTTGAGCGTTCAAGGACCTAGAAGAGAACACACAGAACATTCTCTTTCCCTCCATCAGACAATTACTTTGTAATTCACCCCACCAAAAGGTCCAAAACATACTAGGTCAAGGGTCTGTCTCATGCAGTTTTTACCAAACGATGTATCTTATAAAACAGGCAGAATATTTATATCCCTAAAAATAGGTTTGATAAAGAAATTACTTTAGAACAAGAGGTGTATCAGAGCATGGCTGCAGTAGAGGTCACTCATAAAATACTTGTGAGCTCATTGCTGCATCCTGGCAGGGTAAGGCTTGCCAAGAAACAATAGCAGCACCTCACAGCATGCGCTGCACACCTTGCACACCTGCAGCCCTTACCTCCTGGCAGACACGGTACTGATCAATGGCCCAGACGGTCGGGACGTGCGTTGCCAGCAGCTGATACTGAGTCAAGGTTGTGTTGCAGGCTCTGGCACAGATCAGACGAGTCTTTCCCACTGCATTATCTCCAACCACCACGCACTTGATAGTTTCAACGTTGGGTCTTTCGTAGTCCATGTCAATGTCCATTTATCAAAAACTGGAACAAGACAGTTAAAGTTGTTTTCTACTTCTGTGTGAAAACAGTGCTGTTTAGAATCAGAGCCTTTTACTTCCTCTTCTTGAGAGATGCCCGGAGACAGCAAACTCTTAAGGAAAAGTGTGTAGTAAACTGTCCCAAAGTAGGCCAGCCAGTCCTTTAAATACTGCTCAGTTATGCAAATACACAACTATTTGGACCGCAGTGGCTTTATGCTGCTCACATGCTATTTTCACTTTGGTTTCTGTAAACACAAGCCTGTTTGCAGAAGATAGATCTTGGTGAAACAAGGACAGCTAGCATAAACTTACCTCTTGCTAATACTTTTTATGCCAGGAGGAAAAAAAGCCTGGGCATCAGTGCGTTTAACCTGAAGGATACCAGTATAAACCTGCCTTCTGCAATCCTGCCCATTCAGGATTTGATTTAGGGCTGTCCAGACAATATTGCTAACAGCAAGTCACACAGATGGCTTTAGCACACAATAAAACTCACTTGTAAGACAACTCCAGAGACTGTTCGCTACAAAACCACAATTCCCATTACATCCTGCAAGTATCACACACTCTTAGTTGTCCAAGGAGAAGTTTGTACAGATCATGGACTAAAATGAAACCAAAGAGCCAAGCAGGAACTTGAAAATATACTTATCTATACCTAGAAATTCTTTTCGATGTGAAATGGAAAGTGAAGAGAAGAAGTTTTTTGAAGATACTGTCCTCATGGAAAGATATTATTGAAACTATTTCCTTAAATATTCTGTGGCAGTATATTGAACAAATGCCTGGATACAAAGGCAAGCTGGAAAAAATGGATATTTGAAAGACTAAAATCAACTCATGCATGTTTACTACAGTCTGTCATTTTCATATGTGGGATAATAGTTTGATATATCTGAATTTGATTTTCTAATGTCTAGCAGTCTGCTGAGCAATCTGGTCTCTGCCAGGGAACTGTAATCAAGGAGGGAGAACAGGGAAGATGCAAGTCACAAACCTTTTCAGGAAGGCTTGCCTAATAATTATTTCAGCAAGGAACCTACAGCAATTTAATTGACAAAACACAGGTCATCATCTGGAGTGATGGTCTCCTCTTTTCTGAGAAGAAAGCACTACAGATAAAGAAATCCAATGTCTTGTTTTAATACCTTTTTTAATATTCACATCTCATTCACACTTAGGTATAGACTATATATTAGCTGTCAGGCTGTTTAAAATAACAGATTCAAGCTATTTTGGTGCCCATTTTTCACTGTCAGAGGCACTATGTTCTGATTTAAGAAAAAATCATGTTTAGTAACTACTAGTCAAACACTGATTTTAACTGTATTCTTTTTCATTATTTAAACTGATGTACACCAAGAAACAAAAGTCTTTGTTAGAAACTCAAGGTTACCCATTTAGATAAAATTTTGACTATGGACTGTGTGCTAATAACTATAATGGCTAAGGCACATTTGTAATCTTTATTTATGTGTGGAGGGAGAAGTTAGGGATGACACAGACAAGGTGCAAGAGTGATTTTTGCCACTACTGTGTCGCATTGATGTTTCCGAAGACACTGAATGCTTCTGGAAATGCTGCAGCACAGAGTCTTGAAATAAGAATACATTTTGAAGTTATATTACCTGAGACTGAAACGAGGGCCCAGACCCTTGGCATCCTGGCCCAAGGGCATGGTTGCACAAGCAGAGCTCTGCAATGTGCCAGATGCAGAGCAGAGAACACACCTTTGAAAACACACACAGACACAGACACACACACACAGAGAGCATTGGCCACACGTGAGCCCTCAGGGCCTCGTGACTCCCGGGGTCTGGGCTGGTGAGGACACAAAGCTGTTAAGAGACAGCCTTTATCCCTTCACCTGGCTTCTAACCTGCACCCTCAGAAGTTACTGGTCTTGAGGTAAAGCACTCCAGAGGCTCCCAGCTCCCTTCTGTGATCCAGCCCCAGCTGCCTGCTGGATGGAGGCTCCCATGAGGCTGGTACCTGGGATGGCCACAGGTTCTGTACCCTCTCTGTGATTCCAAACACAGGAAGAGAACCAAGAGCTAACTCCTTATTCCTCCTCAGCATCCTTGTTCCTCCTCAGTCACGATATAAATAAAAGTACAAAAAAACCCTTTTTTTTCCTCCACACTACAGAGAACGTGGCATGTTCATACACCACAGCCTCACAGGCAGGGCCCCAAATGAGTAGCAAAACCCCAAGAGCTTTCAGCACGTGATCTTAAAAAGTTTCAAATCTGAGAATAAACAGCAACTCCCTTGACATATTATGTGGTATTAAATTACTTCATATTTTATTCATGCATGGACTAGACATCACAGATGGAATGTGGAAATGTTTACAAGGCTAGAAAGCAAAATGAAGGAGCATGGCTAGCCAGTGTGTCTGGTTGGTTTTAAACAACCAAGCAGAGATGCCAAATCAATTTTTCTTCCAACCCAATATTCCATTAAAAAGCTGTTACACAGATTAGCTGTCGTATTATATAACAATTTGATTTAAAAAGTCTCCCAAAGTTCTTAAATGGTAGCTCCGCAAAAATGTGCTTCAATCAGTCACAAAATATGTATTAAGTACAAAGTCTGGAATCTTAAAAAATTTCCAAGAGGATAACAAAGCCAGTTTAAAATTAACAGGCAAATCTAAATAAAAGTAACTAGATAAATCAGTGCAACTATCTGAGAATCCTAGAAAAGGAACACATGAAAAAAAAATTTAAAATTACTGGGGTTTTAACTTCCAATGTACTTAATAACTTAATTAAAGCAAAGTTATCACAGGACTCAGGCACAGCATGCCTGAATGCCCTGCCGTAGATCAATGGCAATCTAATGAAGATATTTTTAGCATGACTCAATACTGCACAGGACAGAGATTAAAATAAACTGGCAATAAAAACAAAGGTAGAGCTCTGTGGCTATGTTAAGGAAAGTTTTTAAATACCTTCCAGTGTCTATAATGCAACTATGTGTTAAAAATCCAGATCATTTTAATATTGTTCACTAGTTTTAAGGAAGGGATTAAAGCAGAAATAGCTCCTGAAGAGACTGACAGACAGAAGCCCAGACAGATATTTAGACACCTCAAGTAAAACCAGATGCTAACAACAAATTCCAGTATAAACAATTAGCAAAACAAGTTGATTAAATGCTTACAAATGTAGCCAGATGCCTTCTGGCTACTGCAATGATTAAAGCCAGGAATACATACAAGATCTAAAGAATACAGCCACAGTTAGTTTTTTTAAGGTAGCCTCTAGGTTAAGCTGGTGCTAAACCTATTATATAATCACACTGATTAAAAATGCTGAACATGTATTTACAAAACTAGAATTTAAAAAAAAAAAAAGACAACTAGATTTGAGCTCTGAAAATCTGGTAATATCTAGGAAGACCAGCTGGAACTGAAATTGAACTGGTTAGACAAGAACAAAGCAGCATATATAAAGATTAAAAAAAAAGGCATAACATTCTAAGATCAATGAAAAACTTGCTAAAACCAACCTACAACCAGCAACAGCTTAGTTTACCAGCAAAACAAAGCAGGGTAAAACTATGAGAAAAGTTACTGGAAGTGTGACCAGTCCCAGAACCTGACAAAACAGCCAGAGAAAGACAGAAAGGCCATCAAGTGAGGGACAGCAAGGAACCTACCAGGGAAAAGGTCTGATCATAAATCACACTTTCCAAAATATAGGAGCACAAAATTCAGCTGCTTAAACCAGTTCTAAAGAAAGATGAGCAGATGGATGGAAATGGAAAAAGATACCCGTAAGAATAACACAGGATCTCAAAAATCTCTTAGGATGTTCTATTTTTACATTGTCACCTGTGATTGTTTGCAGATGAAGAGAAGACAGAGGCAGCCAAAAAAGCAGGAGATGTGAGCAGACTCAAGATCTAACGTAAAGCCATTTAATTCATTCACTTGATTAGCAGTTAAGAAATATTCCAAATAAATCTGATTTATTTCCAAAGAAATATAAGGCTACTGTTTTGAACCATGGCTTGCAGGTGGTTATGGTTGCCAATTTCTTTTTCTGTTGCTTCACCTCAAATTGCCGTGGGGTGCTTGGTTTTTCATTTAGTTTTTCCTCATGGCTAAATGAGTTGTTTTTATAATTACCATAAAACAGTTGTGGTTGCCATAGCATGCGAGTTGGCCAGTCTCAATAATGAAACACTCCCTTTCTAGAGAAATTTTCCAAAAGATCTGTAGATGAAACACATCACCTGATCATCAAGTCCACTGGTACACAGAATAAACACAATCCCTCTAACTCTCTGTATTAGTTCAGGTGGACTAATATACAATGGATAACCAGATCATAACCATGAACTTGTTTTAAAAATGCAGCTTAATATATAAAGCTATGTTTGCATTTTTCTCTGCTAGAAACAAGGTGGATGAAGATCCAAACCCAACAGCGAGTTGCCTGTGGAGGATCAGGAATCCACACCTGTGGATCTCTAAATGCCCACTTTGAAATGTCCAGATGTTTAAAATCCTCACTTAGTATATACAAAACATAACCAAGGTTTTTTTTTCAAAGAACAGTAGCTAATTATCAACCCTCTTCTCTTCAGCACAAACAAATCACTAAAAGTGTCTACACTAATCAGTGATTATGGGGTGACCCTGCAGCCATTTACTTCTTAGCTGTGTACTTATAGAACACTTCAAAGCAAGCATTTTACTTAGCTCTTGTGCTAAGAGCAAAATCTTCAGATGACAGTTCAGAATGACAGAATGTAAGAACCTTGCCTGCTCAGTGGAGTTTTTCTTCAAGCTATTCCATGGCAAAAAAAAAAATAAAAAATTAGTAATTTCAACCTGTGTCAAGTAATCTGACCAAACACGCAAACCAGGAACTCCTTCAAACAAAGGGGGTGCCAACCACAATTAAAATGTCACAATTTTACTAGATAAATCTAATGGAAAGAGACATCAAAGTCTAACATGAATGTTAATTAATATGAATGGTGGGCATGGGAATTATCTGAAAAACTCAGGCCACCAGTAAGGCAATAAAAGATCATCAAAAATTATCCCCAAACAACACACTTCCCTGAAACTATATGAAAGTGTATTTGTAGCTACTCCATATTTCAATCTGTTCTGGAGATGTATTTTTTAGTATAGTTTTGGAGTGACTCTTTCAGAGAGCCATTAGGCAATAACATGTCAAAAAGAATATAAAAAAATTTACAAGACTACGCAATACTCTTGCCTCCATCCCCAAGCTGCAAAATTACTGCTTGCAACCATGGAAACTGGAAAAGGAGATACAAAATGCCAAGTTCTTCAGGCACTGAAATCACTACCTTGCAGTGCAGAATCCCAAGGCACCAGCACGCTGGCAGGGACCAATGAGCACAGGAGCCAGAATAAGTGTGTGAAATGTTCGTTCTCAATATATACCCTGCCATGTACTGTCTCAGAATCTTTAGTGGATTAACACAGATATGCCAGGGAACAAAGCAGGGGGAACTTAGTGTTCACCTGTGCAAGAGCGTAGAATTCACAGACAGCTCTGATCTGGGGAAAGGTTAAGGGCCAAAAGGCTGTTTTGTGGTTTGGCTCAATTTAATCAATGGCTTTAGGGCCCCACCAAGTATGTTTGTGAGGTTAATCACAATATGGGATCAAGCAACAGATAAACCACCAGCAGCTGAAAGAGCATCACAAAGCATTTTCTACAAGGTGTACATTAATATTAATATTTTGTTAAATCATAGGAGGCCTACTGGGGAGACTGGTTTCAAAAGGAAAACTGTTCCTGGTCAGCATCAAAGAACTATCTGGTGACAAAGGGTATTTAGATTCAAGGTGGGATCAGATCACTAGGTCACCAGGGGACAAAGGTGGGCATGATGCATATCAGGCTGGACTCTTGTCCAGAATGAAGCATCATTACCCTTTTGCCATTATATTTAAAGTCCTGGCAGTTTACATGGAAGGACTGAAGAAACTACCTCAGAAGGAAGAAATTCAAGATTAACTCTGGAATTTCTCACCTACTTGCCCTACCTGGTCCATCAGCAGAAGAAAACAGATATACCAATGACTGGGGAAGGAGAAAAACCCTTATATTTTAAAGCTGACCTGATTGCAAATGCGAGACCCTGGGCTCTCCCATGGGTAGAAAGAGAAGGGCAGCTGATGGAAATGTTTCACTGCACAAGGTGATAAATGAGATAACCCTGGCTGTTGCTGCCCACAAGAGTGCAGGTCAACAGAAACACTTTTATCTTCCACATTGGCAGAACCTGGTTCTACCCTTTTTCTTCTGTCTGGGATAGCTTAGGGCCAGTATCAACAAAGAAATAAATCCTTCAGAATGCTGCTAAAATTTGATACAGCTAAAGAAGTTAAACACTGAGGCTGTCATCAAGAGAGACTCAATTTGGCTTGCCTGAACCAGCTTATTTCATGTCAGCTTTTAATCAATAAGCATCAGATTCATTTCTGGATGCTACCTCTTACTTTTTAAAGACAGAAGTTCTCAGAAGCTTCCATTCAGCTGCCATAATCCCCACACTATCTCTCAAGTTTTAAAGGGAGTGAAAAATTGACCATGGCTTCACACAGAAGTGAAAGGAGCAGTCCCTAATGATGATGTAAAGTTGAAGACAGAACAGATGTCTCTATGTTTGCTAGAAAACTTCTCAGTCAAATGATCACCACAATCCTCACAGAAATTGTACAGACAGGGAATAATAACTCCTGGTTTGCTGCATCAGATGCCTGTCACTCTGCCCTTTCTCTGCCTGCATGACTCCAGATTTGTTTGTTTCTGTTAATTACTAGGATCCTTTGTCAAGCCCAACTTACCTCTGTGATGACACAAAAACTTTTGATCAGTAAGAATGAGCATTTCCTCAGATGCCCAAAAATTAGAGATACTAGTAAAATACAAATTCTTCCTACATAACAATGTGTAAAACAGACTGCCCTCTGCTGAGGGCAGACAGCTCAATAGCTGAGAATTGAAAACATTCAATTTTAGGTACAATAACAGATTCTCCTTAGCCTCCTCAAAAAAAAAAAAAAAATGCAACTCACAAGGACCTGTTTTTGTATTATACACACTCAGTCTATCAGACCAAATAGAGACCCAAATGTAGAGGTCAGCATTAGACTTGAGCTATGTCAAGCATCTGACAAGTTCTTCAGGAAGACCTGAAGGGCAGAAATCAACAAGCTGATTACACTGAGCAGCTTACATATTATTTTGACCTGTGACATACCTTGGGATATCCTTTGAGATTAGATCATCGCCCTAGAAAATAACCCACGTGGCAGGTGAAGGACATTTAACCATTTCAGAAACCTCATGTGTGGGAATCTGGGATGAGTGGTTTTTACATGGTGGCAGAGCCTGCAGCACTGCCACTCCTCCCTTCACCAGTTTTCCAGAGTCTACTACACAAGGCAGTCCCTTGTGCCTCCTTTTGCTTCTTCTTTCTTGGTGTGCACAGAGATGTGGAAAACAGTGTCCGTAGTGGACCCACCCCTGGAAAGGGGGAAACATCCCTAGAGCTGGCACATGACTGGTTTAAGGCTGGCACTTTAGCTTTGCCTACGCATTCTTGTGAGGATTCCAGATATACCTGGCTACAACTGACTGTTCATTCCACTCACCAGAGATAATCATAGCAGACACAAGGGACTAGGCAGTGACCAAGATCTGGCATTGCTGTGGGTCATAATCTGTCACATCATCACAAACCGAAATTAACTGTGGCTGACACGAATAAAAGTGGCTGAGAACCAAGTACCTGAAGAATGGACAATACCCATTGATGGTGATAACCATCACCAAACAGCTGGCACCTTTTAAAGCAGCCACCCATAAAATGCACAAAGTCCTCAGATCAGTCCTCCTTCTGCAAGAGAAAATTATGCTGCAAGAGCTGAATAAGGGTGCACTGCTAATAGCATGTTAATTCAGCTCAAGAATACATTTTTGAAGCAAATTCCATGCTTTGGTTCAGCCAGAGTGCATAAACTGAATTTTGAAAGGGAAGGTGTGCCACCCACCAGTGAGTGATAAGCATTCAGTCCATGGGATGAATTAAGGCAGTCTGAAGTAATGCCCTTTGCCCCTGAGCTGTGTGCAGTGTGGACACTGGGTCCTCAGCACCTATTTTTTTAATTCCCAGACCCCCTGCTACTGCATCACATGATCCACCAGTGTAGACAGAGCATCAGGTGCTCTGATTCCTTCTTTGGTATTTAGATTAACATAACTGGGGCAAAGCTGCAGCTGAATCCTTAGCGACTGCCATTCCCAAGAGTATCTGGGATAACATATAAAACTCAAAGCTTAAAGGAAGATGGGTCCCTGGAAAAGTCTGACTCAACACTGCTAGGTTTCATGATAATAAACTCCATGAAATGCCTGATTTTACTCTTATGCAATTAAGATGTTTGTGCAGTATTAAACTACTGATGCTGTAGCAGAGGTTGTAAGTGATTGTACCCAGGCATGAAACAGGTGTTGACACTGTATGCTGTTCCTAAGCAGTGTTCCCAACAGTACTGAACGAATAACAACAACAACCACCAAATAAGGCATTCTCACAACTTTTGTCCATTTCTGTGGGGAAAATATTTATCAAGTTTCACTAGAGCTACGAACATAGAATATTCCAGAGACACTGGTGACCTTCTAGCACAGAGAGCTGTTGAATTCACTTTCTGTACTTGCTCTCTTTCCAAAAGATAGAATCAGGCTCTTGCTTCTTGAACTTTATGTGACATTTCTTATGCATTCTCTTCTTTGTTAATCAGTGATCTTAGAAAGACATTGTAAGTGCTTTTATTCATTCCCAAACACTATTACCACTAGGAAACTACCAAAGGAGAGTGAGACCTCATGACAGCAGGAAAAACCCACACAAGGACCTAAACACTGACTGGAACAGCAAACATTTCAGGATGGCAGACTTCTGGTAAATGCTGTTTTCAGATCATGGGTCAAGTTTTGCACTTATGTCTCAAATGCAAATCCAGCAACATAACGGAGTAGTGCAGGAGGCACATAGATGGAGGGTTTACTTGTGATGTCTAGTGCCACACAGAGACTCATTTGCAAAGAAAAAAATAAGTTAAAGAAGAAAGAAATTGCTATCTTGTGTCTAATGTCAGACAGAAAGGAGACGGAAACAGAAAAGTAGAATAGTGTTAGATGGGAGGCAAAGGGAATCCATATTTTTATTTCATGACCTGTCTGTAATGCCGAAGAGCCCCAGCTATGACCGCACACACTGCAGGTGCACCAATTATAGCTCATGCACCACTCACTCCTTCAGCAGAAAGTTCTGAGCTCTTTTATGGAAACCCAATCACTGATCCAAGGATACAATCAACCAGGCTCTTAGCTGCCCTGCAAGTCTGCTGTATGCAGCAAGGACACCTGAGCTTTTCCTTTCCCCCCTTCCCAAGCACATACTTTGCTCTACCATGCTTGTATACTTTTCTGGCAGGACAGAAGGGAGCAAGGGAGGAGCATATCAAACACCTGTTGCTCCTCTGCTTCTCCTCCTTCTGTCCTTTCGTCCCCTTCAGCACAGGGTAACATCTGGATAAAGGACTTAAGTATTTTTCCAGCAAATAAAGTGTATTAACAAAGAATCAAACATCAGGATTTACTGGTCAAGTGATCAGCTCTTCCTCTCAGCCTAATGCTTTACAGTATTTATGAAGCTCGGAGTTTGAAAAGGGCAGGAGTTTTACAAAGCTTCCCAGAGCTAAAACTGATGTTTATTTCTTCCTGGATAAAAATACTTCTGCATATCTGAGCCTGTCCCAGATCTTATGCTTATTAAGTATTATGTCACTTAGATAAAGAACCCTAGTACAAACACTGAACTCACTTTTTTTAAAATTCAATAGTGTGTAGATGCACTGTATATCTGAGACACAGAATCAGGTGTGCAAATGCAACATACACAGAAAGAAAAGCATAACCTAATGGAAGAGGACCTCAGAAAAATACTGAAAAGAAATTAAGCCATTCCGTTTCCATGAGGTGTGACTCCTGATCCTGAAATACACCCTGTACTGAAATATTACTACTTACACTGAGCAGTAATGACAACTCTGCAGCATAATCCTAACAATGGTGGGCTTCTCCCTACATGCACTATTTTTGCCTAGCAAGACCAGCAGCTAAAGAGCTCCCCTTAAGCACACTGGAAAAGCTAATTTCCACCTCAGCTTCTAGTACAGCTCAAGCTATTACAGCTCAAGCTGAACACTTGGCTTCAAGTCAGCTGTGTGTCCTGAAATAGTACACAAACTGAGGATGAACAAAGTCATTGAGACTATTCTGGCATCACTTCCTTGCTCTTGCTGTGACCATATGCAGAACCTCAAGGGCTTTCTTTTATTATTATCATTTTTTAAACAAGTATATTGTTGCCTTCAGAGTAGTGTCTTGACTAATAGAAGGCAACTCCTCCACCTAGTCTCCCTCGGTACCTCCAGTGCCTGATTTCTCTTTGCTCCAGATGTCAGATGCCACAATACCTACTAAAGGTTGACTAAACAAATTAAAAGTCTACTACTGTTTGTCTCTATAGCCCCTTTCTATGGCCCACAGATAGGTCCCGACACAGACACCTGATAATCTGTGCCACAAGACCCCCCAACAACCTCCTTCTGTTGTCAGCAACTCACAGCAAACTCCACAGACACAGGAGGGAAAAGAAAGGGGAGGTGAAAAAAGAGGGGAAAAAGATATCTTTCGGGTTTTCACTAAGTGACACTCAGAGGTACCAAGCGCCAGGAGGTTTGTGCTTCCCGTACACATCATACCCGTCTATTTTTGCCTTGCACCTCGTGGCCTCGCTGGAAAAGGAAGCCAGACAGATCTGCTTCATCAAGGACTCAGCCCTCTCTGTTTTCGGAGGAGGGGAGGATGCCACCACCTCCTGCTCTCTCCCGACGAGGCNGCGGCAGCCGTGACGTGCCAGCCCCGCGGTCTATTTTTAGCACGGCGATTGGATTTCATTCATGAAACCGCGGCCGCGCGTAAAGGGGCGGAGGACGGAGCCGCCCCCGCATGCCCGCCCGGCGGAGCGACCCACGGCCCGCAGCGGGGCTGGCCGGGCGCATCCCGCCCCTGCCCCACGGCCCGCAGCTGGGGCTTTCTGCCATAGCTTCGCACAGTAAAAGCTCGGACACGAAACAACTCGAAAGCAAAGCGACACCCCCCCATAGGCAGTCCTTATACGTATACACCGTAAATACTGTTAATACATTCACAGTGCAAAGGTCCTGAAAGCCTCCCTGGATGATGCCCTAAATTGAGCATGTGATTTCTTACTGCAAGCGCTGCTGATATCTTTTGAAATCACTTCTCTCTATTCTCACTTATTTTTGAAGCCTTCATGTAAAATACACACATCACAATTAAATCTCAACCTCTTTTTCTCTTACAGTGGCAATTTAGACTTGGTGTTTTCAAACCAGTGAAAGCAGCTCAGGGGGCTGTGTGTTACAATCCAGACCTGGCTCCTTGCTAAAACAGCAGTCTCTAGCTCTGTGTTTACTACTTGACATCAACAAAATTGTCACTAACCACTAAGGGGCATGGGCACAATTGCTGCAGCTAAGGAGAGTTTTTGACATAGCTAAAAAATTTAAGACTATTAAGACAATTTAAGAATATTTAAGACTATTTAAAGACAATTTAAAGACTATTTAAAGACAATTTAAGACTATTTAAAAAGTAGTCACTATTCAAAAAATATTCTCTTACAGCAATCTGGACTCACACATTGCACAGTCTTGTAGCATTAAGACAGTAATTTGTTGGAAAACATTATCAAGTTGTTTAAAACCTGACTTACAAGAATAGTTATCTGTATCAGTAACAGGTTAACAGTATCCAAATGCATTTGGTTATAGTCAATTACTTACATTTTTCAAATACCCAGAAGCCAAACTTACATTAACCAGGTCAGACTGCAACAATTTTCAGTTGAGTACATCTACGTCAGGACAAATTACAGTTTGCAACTTCATATCAAAGGAGGCTATTAGGGGCAGGAGAACAACATGAATCATGGCAACTATTAAGTGTTACTCCCCTAGCTTTGCACAGTTTGGATGCACAAGACAAATGCATCAGAAACTAAAACAACTCTCACTCAGACATCTACTTATAAGCAAAGAAATATCAAGTTGATAATGCAGGCAACAAAAAGTAAAGAAAAAAGTCAACAGGTTTAAAATGTATAGTATAATTACCTTCTGCTTTTCAAGTTTCAAGTCCTATGGGGATATTTCTTCTCCACAAATGAGGGCTAAATTTTTCATTCTGTGCTAGAACAACAACCCCATGTATTCACTTGTTTCTCAGATACACAGTTTTTAGGAAAACAAAAAAACCTCATGTTCATCTCACTCAATTCAGGAGGCTGGGCAAAGCAGTGTTATACAAAAGGCATTCCTTTTACTAAACTGTTTCAGCGTGTCAATTTTTAATTCCTTATTGGTACCTTTCTTCTACAGTCTAAATGATCACCTTCTGGAGAAAACTCAGAGCTAGAACCCATGTCTCTATTAAAAATACCTAGACTATCACTGCTGCAAACAGTGAGTGTTTGTGTGAGAACAGGTAAGTAGTCTCTCTGTTCAGAGGACATGTGAATACCACAGTAAGTTAGCATCCCGTGAGAGAAAACTGATACAAAGCAACCAGACTTGCCATGATACTGACTCAAGAAGTGTTGGACTGCAATTAAAAAAAAAAAAACCCCAAACCAAGCCAATAAAAAACCCACAAACCTTTAGATCTGATTCCCAGCTCTTTACATATCTTTTCTACAGAAAAAAAAGAAAAAAAAAGGGAAGAGGACAGGAAGAAAGTGTTATTTTTAGCGCACAACAGTAAATTTAGCAGAATACAACAATGACAAAGATTAGTCCGGTGGTTAAAATGGGAAAAAGAGAAAGAGGGCANTGCACAACAGTAAATTTAGCAGAATACAACGACAAAGATTAGTCAGGTGGTTAAAATGGGAAAAAGATAAAGAGGGTGTTGCTTTTGATGGGGATAAAGAAAAGGTCTCAAGTTTCTCTCTTTTTTCCTGTTTCATCAAAGGGTGATAAAGGCTTCTGCTGCTGTGGAAATAGGTACATGCTACTATATCATTTCCATTTTAAAGACCATCTACAGCAATTTTTACCATTCAGTGCTTTCCCACCACAAATGTAAAACTTCTTACATAATTCAGATTGCAAAATATACTTTTCCAGCAAAGTATAAAATAAAACCCCAGGACAACCAGAAATTCTCTGTTCTCTGATACATAATCCTGTATTGATGCGTATTTACATTTTCCCAAACTTTTAAAACAAACAGTTTAGTTTTGACCATAAACTTGAGTGACACATTGAGAAGTGGTTGGAATGCATCTCTAATAGGGTGTAGAGCAGCTGACAGTTTCTAGGCTTTGGTACAAGAAAGCACAGTAATAAACCACAAGTATTCCCACTGACTTTGCATAAGCATTAAAAATACATGAATGGTAAAGTTTTACTCATTTGGATGTTTAAGTATTCCAGGTAGCCAGCTTGGATTTTTAATTTTCATTTGTTTGTTTTCAGGGAGGAATAACAGCTAGAGGGAAAGAGAGAAGGGAATAAGCTCTGTCTTTGCAAGCAATCCTAAAGGACATGGCATTGGACCATGGTAGCATTTAACTACAGTCTGCTTTTGCCAAGTCAATACAGCTTTCCAAAACATGTTTATGGGCTGCCAAGTGAGCTCCATCACTGCAGCTCAGTTATGTGCTTTAAACACTATCTCACAACTGAGAGAACAACTGGATAAAAAAAGACTAAAATAATAATTTAAAAATGCATTCACTCCCATGGAGAATTCTACTTAGAATTATCTTAGTTTTGCTAAATTATAAAATTCATGTGAAAGCACAAATATAAATCCACATGCCCATATGCTCCAATGTATTATTTTTTACTCTGGGGCTAAACTAACCTTTTGGTTTTGAGACTATATTTCTCAGATGATTAAAAAACATCAGGAGAGAGCGTCAGTTGTGCATAGACTGTAACTGAGTTTACAAATAACCTTTCTACTCCTGGATCTTGAGAGTCAGTTTAATTCCAGAGGCTGCTCCAACATGCAGTGTTAGCAGAACTCCTTAAGGAACTTTCTACCAGCTTAGAAATGCTGAAGCTCAGTGCCCTCAGGCCCTTCCATCCTCTGCACTTCTGAGACACCAGGGAAAGGCTCAGAAGGAGACAGGTTGAAAAAATACCAGGCAAGGATAACAGGAAGTGCAGGAAGAAGGGACTACAAGGACTTGGTTTAGCTTCTTTGACAAACTCTTCTGGAAGGGGAGCCCACGCTTCTCACCATCCCATCATAATCTAAGTCTGCTGCATCTGCAGAGGATTGATAGTCTAAGCATGGTAACTCTAGGGTTTAGATTTTACATTTCTATTTATCAGCATTCTGAGAAAGTCTACAACCCAGACCCAAGGGCTATGTGGAAGCAAGAGGCTCTTCCCTGTATTAGACGTCTAGGTACAGTCTGCTAAAAAAAAAAATAAAATTAAAATGTGATCACATGGCTCTTTGCTCCCTCTGAGGACCCCACTCAAGGTTTTAATTCAGGACAACTGAGATTATTTCTCTTCTGCTTTAGGTAGTAGCACCCAAGCACAAATGCAGTTTCCTGTGACAAGCTACACCAACAACACTCAGGAGGGACAGTTACAGAACTGAGCTTGTTCACTAAAAGAGGGCAGGTCTGACATTGCAGAGACCACCTAGGACTGTCCAAACCCCAAACCAAATAGTATAAGACATCCTAGAGTTTCTCTCTCTCCCTTACCCTTGAAGGCAGGGGCCTTTCATATTAGAAAACTTTAGTAGCATGTTTGGATTAAAAAAATGTTAGTGGAAATAATTTAAATGCACAAGGAATTAAGTGAAACAAAGTAAGTTAAATTGTCCTGTATGGGTTCCACATTGCATATGGCAATCTCACAGGGACAGAAGGTGCTCTCTACAGTCCATGAAATTTGCTTTCAACAATACAAAGAGAACATGAGTGAATGCTGTACAACCAAAGTAAGGAAACATGGTACTTCAGTTATGGACTTCACCATCCACTTGCTGCATGTGGTATATGTAGTCTCAGCCAACTGGCAACATGTGAATTAAAACTACAGAATTACCCAGCTCCTGTCATTGTAGTCTACTTTTCCCCCACAATTAGGCTTAGAGACTTCAATGACGTGGGTAGATAAAAATAATTTCTAACTACTTTTGTAATGGTTTAGGACATATTTCATTAGATTTTATCCACGAAAAATTCATAAAGAGAACAAATGCCTTGTATAAAACTACATAAGAATATATTCTCTAAACATTGAAATAAAATTCTACTCATTTCCTGCCAATATAATGTTTGTATTAAAAGGTTTGCATTCAGGGCTGAAATGTACCCTTGCCAAATGCTCATGCATTCCTAATTAGCTTTCTTTTCAAAACTATTGCACATTGTACCCAGTCCATTCTTCTCTTTGATTAGCATTTGACGTAAGGTGTCTCTCTTTAGTGACATCAACATCCACTCTCAGCCAGCTATGCAAATTGATTAGGCCAGTTGCATCCCTTTTCCTACAATCCCACATTTGTCTTAATTCTCAGAGATGGAGACATGTAACACACACAATGATACCTTCACTGTGCTCCTTAGACACCAACACAGACCACTATACATTTATTTGTTAGGTTTTTTTTCAGTTCTTCATTGAATGTTAAATATAGTCCAAGACCATGGTTGCTTAAGAAGCCTGCAGTGCACCAGATTTTATTAGAGCATTCTGTGAATGATATATAGCACCAGTGGTTTGCCTTATGAATTATATTTCTCCATTCTTTTTCACTACAAAAGGGATATAGAAGGCTTAATACAGGCATGTATTTTGAACAGCTGAGTAAACAGGAAAGAAACCATCTACAGAAGGAAAATGCCAATACTTATAATTTGGTATAAAAATTAAATATTTACATTGTTTTCAGAGGGTTTTATTTTGACAATGCTTTAGTTTTCAGTCTAATTATGTGTAGGATATTGGCTGTTGCATTTCCTTGCTTCCATATTTAATCTTGTTAATTACAAGACCCTAATTTTCTCCACCTCACTCCAAAACAGAATCTCAATTTAGGTGGGAAGAGTCCTGCAGAGGTCATCTAGTCCAACCTCCTCCTCAATGCACAGCTAACTTCAAAGCTTGATCTGGTTAAGGACAATCAGTCCACAATCTCCAATCCACGTGTTCCATTGCTTAGCCATTCACTATGAAAATGGCTTTTTGTACAACAGTGAGAAAATTTTTTCTTTACACCCTCCTTGCTGCTACTTGTGACTGCTGCCTTTTGTCCTTTTGTTGCGCAACTGCGAGAAGTTCTGGTTTCCCCATAACCCCTTGTGACTACCTGAGATAGTAATTAGATGCCCTCTTAACCTTCTCTTTTCCAGACTAGATAAGCAGCTCGCTCAGTGTGTCTGTGTATATCTCATGTTTCAGTTTCCCCACAGTATTAGCGGCCCTTGGTTGCACTGTCTTCAGTTGGTCAATCTCTCTTTGGAGCAGTGAAGCCTGGGCAGAGTTTCTCAGAAGCCGTCTCAGAAGTGCCAAGCAGAGGGGAATAAGCCCTGCCCTCGCCCTCCTCGCTGCTCTCAGCCTCAGGCAGCCCCGGACGTGGCTGTCCCCACTCCTGGAAGGGCGCTCAGCCGAGCCAGGTATGTCCCAGCCTGTCCACTTGTGCTGTCACAGCCTCTCTGATGGCCCCTTAAACTCTGACAAACTGCCTCTGCTGCCACCCTTCTCTTCCTACAGACTGCAGGGTCTGGTTTTAAAAGGGAGTGGATTCACTTGAACCGTCCCAGTTTGCAAAGTTAGGTGTACTAGGATACAATTAAGCAGAACAAAATTCTGGCTTAATAAGAAGAACAGCAAGAGAAACAGCTGAGCAGTTATATAAGAGTCTCCCAAGGGAAGAAGTGGCAGAGTTATGGCTCACTGCACTCCCAACCCAGGGAGGATGAGGCTGTTTTAAGAATTGGTTCTATGGCAGAGTTTTGTATCACATGCGTAATCTTTACTAATGGGAGCAATTTTGCAACAGCTTGTATTTGCTATATTCCATGCTTCTAGCTCCTCAGGACTACAACATGGATACAAAAGGTTTAATCAACTTATAAAAACATTTCCAAAAAAAAAACCTACATAGAAAAAACTGACTAGTAGGAGGATTTCTTCTTGGCTGTGTCATTTTGCTGTTTGGCAAAGGAATGAATCTGGAAGTAATAGTGCTGGCATCTGCATAACTGTTCAGAGTGTCTTAAAATGTTTCTGCCATCTAATCAGATGTTAATGGAATGGAAAGAAGTCCTTTGTGGAATGAAATAAGAGTCATAGCAAACAGTCAGCTGGGGAGGATTTTCTGTCTGTCTGACCTTGTGGCTAGCTGTCAGTCTCCATCTCTGCTCTATGTAGATCAGTCAAAATTCACTTGTCTCTGAGTACTGAGTTTCCAAGAGATTTGAAACGTCTTTATACTACAACTACAGAAGGTTTTCAATGACATACACAGTCTTTGCTTCCCACTCTTGATCTAAGCTATTGAGCTTTAAAAACCGTACATAAATGGATCAGCCCTTTTTCTTCCAAGCATTTTAAATGCTCTCTCTGCCTTTTGAGGATTGCATAAATCACCTATTAAAAGCCTAGTAGATTTATACGCAGGAGGATATAAAATGTAGACCAAATTTTAGAAGCTAAAGTATTAGTCAAAGATTCAGAAATTCAACAGGAGCAATACACAAATAGAGAACTCTGCAACAATGTGCCACCCCTGCTTGAAGTTGCTTCTATTGGTGGTATAAAGAGATCACGAGGACAGGTCTTGAACAGAGATCTCTAGTTACAGGAACTGGAAAATGCTGGGTTTCCAGCTGGTGGAAAAAAATCCACTTTGTTCCCCTCACCACAAACTGGTTTGTGGTGAGGGGAACAAAGTGGACTTTGTCGCCTCTTTCACAGTTGCCAAAGCCTAGTGCTATTGGTCTCTGAATCACTGCTTATATAGAAGAACAGCAGCCACCAGCCATACTCTGATCTTTATAGGCTGTCAAACCAACAGAGCAGGATTAAGTAAAAGAATCAAAGGCAGCTTAATCTCATCATCACTGATCTTAGACAAACAGCCTTATTAGCTACAACTTACTCTTCTGCACCTCTGTCCCACAGCGAGCCAGACATGAAAGTAAGACCCAGTCATGGTTTTAAGAGCCTGATCTAAATCCTTCTGAAACTGTTGAGGAAAAGCTTCCAGGGACTCCTCTGGGCTTCAATTTGGGGAGTAATTCAAGAAGAAAAAGTCCACAGAATTAGTTGCTACATGCCTGTCTTAGAAAGATGATAACTTAAAGTAGCTGAAACAAAACAGAAATGAATGAAACCCTGTAACTTCACTATTTTTTCACTAGGTTGTTCAAGAGTGTGCTTATTTGGATTGCAATCCCCCCCAAGATTACAGTACAATTCTTCATTTATTTTGAACAGCATGATTCTGCACAGTAGCAACACTGTGGAATTTTATGAATTCAAGACCAAAATTCAAACTTTGTTACATTCTCTGTATTTTATACCTTGGAACCACTCATTTTTTTAAAGAGAAAGCTTTTCCAGGAAGGTAAGACCTTGTGCCTCTTACCACCACCTTACACCAGTTACTGATATGATTTAGTCACGCTGGCCAAGACTGCCTTGCAAAGCCTGCATTTTTGCAACACAACAAATTCAATGGGTTAGACTGGATTATATCAACACAAGGTTTCTACTGTGCAAACGCCACTCATGTATTTTAGTGGTTTATTTCAATATATCTAAACAAGTCTAGTTCCCTTTTTTTTTTGTTTTTTATGACCTTAACTCATTGACCATTGAGTTAAGGTCATAAACCATATGCAGAAAAAATATTACCAGGGTTGGTTCTGATGGATATTCTTTCACTCCCTGAAACACTTCCTATAAATTCTAGCAAAACAGTGTAGCTAAAGGATAATGGTAATTGCAGAAATTGCAGAAGAATGCACACAAGTGATCCATACAAGAAAACACACACGAGTGATTACAAGTCTAAGCAGCAGGCAATAAAGACAGTTTGCATGTTTCACCACAGGCTGCTTGATGAGACTTCCCTAATTATGTTTATTAGGAATAGTTTCCAAGAAGGATTTTGTTCTTTTAAATGCTACCATTCAAAAGCTATCAACCATGAAATCACATACTTCTTGCATATATTTTCAGTTTTCACAGAGGGTGTAGGACTACTTCCAGGACCTGCCTGAAAAGTATCACTGTTACAGGTTTGAACTACAGATTAGGCACAAATCAGAGAGCTTAAAGGAGTGTGTGTATACCGTGTAATTTGCAAAGTACTGAGTAAAAGACATCACTTTCCAATTACACTTAGAAGTGCAGCATTTAAATATGTCAGGAACAGAATATACCTTTGTAAAATTAAAAACAAACTAGAACCAGCAGAAGCAGTGGTTTTGAAGCTAATCAGGCATTCAGGAGCTTTAACAAAATCAAAAATATTCCAGTGCCTTGAGATTTCTCATCCACTCATTGCTTGAAAGTCATATTGCCAAAGCATCTACTAGCAGGGTTTTTTTCCTCTTTCAACAAAGTAGCAAGACATGTAGCATTCTATTTTTAAACTTTTCCGAGTCAGGCAAGAGTTCTTTTCCTGGGTAAAGGAAGAAGAGAAGAACTACAAAGGTATTAATCTTATTTACTCCCATACATATTGACAAAATTGCTAGAGCAGGGTGCATTTTGTAGCATTATAAAATCCTCAAGAGAATTAAATTCCTCCCACACCTTGTCCCCAAAATATTTTTGCAGGAAAAGGTATGAATTATTTACAGAAGGAATTGGCAATAAAATGTCATCAAACTGCATCTGTTACAGAAGATAAACATTCCTCCCCCATTCCGATGTTTTTCATTAGGCTTCTAGCTGAAATTCAGATCTACAGTTAAAAGACTATTGTATCCTTATAGTAAGTTAAAAGTTCCTTAATTATAGTGTTGTCAGTGGGGAGCACTGTTGCAAACACATTAGAGAATTAAAAGAACAAAATTCACCCTTGGAGAAATTCAATGAGGACAGCTGGATTGCCTCAAGGAAAGCCTGACCCACAGGTATTTTCCTTAGAAGACTGTAAAGTATTTTATGAAACATTCTTCTGTATTTAGTGACCAATAATCTACACTATTGTCATAAGCTCACATGACAGTCAAAAAGATGTCTCTGAAATTGAAGTGACAAATTCAGGAAGTTCAAGTTTTGTGGAACAGCCATAAATCAAAAACTGAAACGTGGACAGCCATAAGGCTCCACAACACGTACATCCATCTCAAGTGTAAACTGTACCTGTTGCTCAGGACAATTACTGGGACACCTGTCCATGCTGAACACATCTAGGAGCCCATGCAGAAGCAAATTTCACCACTGACAAAGCAGCTGAAAACAAAAAGCAGCTAAAGCTTAGGTACTGTTACCATACTATCTTTTTGTTTACTGCAAATCCTCATTTTGAGGGTGCTAGGCCCTTGCTTCCAGAGGTGTGAGAGACAGGTAATTCCAGCTGGCAAGAGAATGTTCTGATGTAACTGCACTGATTTTATATCCCAGCTTTAATTTCTTATATTGGGTACCTTGATGCTTAAGCTCCCTGAATTAATGGACATTTCAGAACTGCATCATTTCTTTCTTCCTTTCCCACCTAACTGTAACAAATTGTTCCTGATTCTGCATAGGGGTTGTGAAAAACAGTAATTCTCCTTTATATAAAGCACAGCAAATCCCATGAAAAAGTTAGAAACATGGATTTCAACAGTATGATAAACAGTGTTAGAGAACATAAATTTAATTACAAAGATCAAAAGCAACAAACAGCAACACTGCCCTTCCTCTCACACCTGAACCACCCCCACAAGGCAGTCGCCCACATTTCCAATCTCTAGTCACAAGCAGTCGTAAGTCTGAGAAGGTGTAGTTCAAGCAGTTTTAAAATTTAAAAGTCCCTCTGATAAATTTAATTCTGTTGAAGGTTGCTGTTGCACACACACCCCTCTGCTGGCTTTGCACAGTCCAGAACTTTGTATGTACCATTCTGAATTGTCAGATATATTCAAGTGCCAGATTGCACTGTAGAGGCAGTAGCTATTTTATTCCACTGACTATGAAGATACTAATCTCTGAGAGAGCAGTAGCTTCTTTACCCAGACAGCTAAATTTACTACTACTTGTCTCATAATGCCTCAAGTGACACAGAAGCCCAAAACCAAATAAGCTTTGACTGGGATATTAAGGAGTAAATAACACCTCTACAAAGACACACCTTCCAGAGATGTAGCATTTTCTGATTCAAGCACATACCCATCCACAAGTCAGCTTTTTTTCAGACCTGCAGATATATTCACTTTGAGAAGTGAGACCAAATCAGAGAAACAACAGGAATTGGTGTGGAAACAGCAAATTTCTGAGAATATTGTTCTGTAATTTAGCTACATGAGCTATACATGTTACTCAGAAATTCATTTTAAAACAGTCTGGGAAGCGAGGCTTGACACTGCGAGCAGAGGTGAAAAGCAATATTTGGATTCTTGGGTGTGCCATTTCCCTCAACAGGTATTTTTTGATGGTGAGATCAGTCAATGCATATTACATAATTCATAGCATCACTGTCCTGGTTTCAGCTGGAATAGAGTTAATTTTCCTCCTAGCTGCTGGTACAGAGCTGTGTTTTGGACTCACTATGAGAATGCTGATGACGCACGGGTGTTGTAGGTGTTGCTTGGTAGTGCTCACTCCAAACTGAGACATTTCAGTGCTCTGCCAGTGAGCAGGTACACCAGAAGCTGAGGGGGAGCAGGGCAGGACAGGTGACCCAAACAGGCCAAAGGGATATTCCATACCCTAAAAGGTCATGCCCAGTGTAAAAACTGGGGGAGTCAACTGGGAGCTGCCAATTGCTGCTCAGGACTGGGCTGGGCCTCAGTCAGCATGTATGCACCACTTATTTTTCTGGGGTTTTATTTCTCTCCCTTTTAATTCCAATTATTATCATATTTTATTTCGATTATTAAACAGTCCTTAGCCCACAGGTTTTACCTTTTTTCTGATTCTCTTCCCCTCTTATGTACTGGGGGTACATAAACAAGTATGCTGGCTGGGGTTAAACCATGACAGTCACAACTTGCATATGTGTAATACTGTATACTGGCTTTCAGGAACTGCATTACCTATAAAATTACTTCTATTTTTATTCACAAAGTATATGTTTGTCTTTGATGATGTCCTGAAAGGGACTCATTAAATTACTAATGTAACTATTAAAGCTATTAAATTACCAATTTCGAGGGATCAATTCAAAGCACATTGAGATAAGCATAAATCCAAAGTAAACCAAGTGTCTCTTCACTTCATTGACCCTCCTATGAGGCTCTGAATGCTAAAATGTCTTTCTCCTGACAAGATTAACCCCTTCATTGTATAATCCTCCGTGGCCAAAACAGTGGAAGTAGCTACTTCTAGGGCTCACAAAATGTTCTGCTTGGTAGTACACAATGATGGGGGCAGGAGGGATGCTTGGTTTCTGTTTACTTTTAGAGCCCAGGGGGGACATTGCTCCCTAAGCTTCCTGACAAGATGTTTATTTTTATTCACATTGTCACTGTGTTTTCCCATGAACAAATATTTATACTTCGGAGGAAATGTTTCAGTAACATGTTTCAGACAGGATAAGCAATGTTCACTTCCCTTCCTTTTATTATGAGAAAGCAATTTTGCTTACAGGAGGAAGTAAATAAAGCAGTTCCCCAGAGATGCCTGGGAAGGGGTAATTCTTGCAGGGAACCCGTCTTGAAAATACTGGCAGCATGACATTAGGTCAGTGTTAGCTGACCTGTGGAGGTTTCATTTGCAATTGCAAGAAATGAACACATCAGAGATTTATTGTTTCCTTTGTTCAGAGAAACAGAGCATTCCTGTGCAATCCTGTCCTAATTAAAACATTCTCCCTTCTGACAAATTTTAGTAGCATCTTATGTCCCTATCTGCATTATTATAATGTACATTTAATACAAATGGAAAGCTATAAATCCATCTTTTGTTAATACTTCTGAACATATAACAGACTGAGAAGGCCAGTGGATGAAAATGACCTAATTTCATTGACTACTCCAAATTGTGAGCAGAGGGTTTGACTCTATGATCTCCTGAGGTTCCTTACAACCTGAATTTTCCCACAATCCTAAATTAAGGTCATGTATTTGGTTTTACTAACTTACATCCTTACTGCAGGAACTGTGAAGATCTGGCTGTGATGCTTGACAACAGCAATATAAATACACACCTGTAACTCAGGCTGGCAAAAGCCCCACTTTTCCCTAGGCTGCATAGAGCAGGAACTCAGAAAGCTGCCTGGATGCATGGAAAAGTACCTACATATTGTGGTACAAACTCTTCCTTCATCCCAGGATCTCGCTCATTTCCTGCACCTGCAGTTAGTCTGTGTGAGTATTCACTCTTGAAAATCAGACTTTGCAGCTTCCGTTTCTTTGATGCTTGAAAAAAGCAAGCATTTTGACATTGGGTCAAAAGCTACTCTGTGCAGAAGCTGCTCATTACCAACCCTGCAACACCAACATTTGTTTTTATCTGCAGAATATCAGAACAAAGCTGACTAATCCTGTAAATGAAACTATTATTTGTAGGACATTTCAGTTAAGGCTTTTGGTACAAAGTTTGTCGTGCTATAACTAAAATATTTGACTAAAAGCTGCTGGTCAGAAGAGCAGTGGTGACAGGCAACACTAACTGAAACAAGTCAGGGTTTTTTTTATTTCTCCCTGTCGATACTTACCTCACAGGAGAAAATGTTCACATCCATTTTTAGCAGCTTGATCAAAAGCAGAATTTCATTAAAAGTACTGCATATCTTTCTCTTAACGTGGCACTCCTAAAGAGGAAAGAAGGAAAAAAAAAGAATAAACTTTACTATTTTCAACCTAAAATTACTACACATGCAACAGCAACATCTTTTATGATGCATTTAATATTGTAAAACAGGCCTGCTTGGTCAATAAACAGTCTTTTAAAGTTTCAAACAGGTAAGCTCTGTATCTTTACTAAAACACTCCTTGCTCCAATGCAGTGAAGAAATCATGGGTAGCTTGATGAGCTTTTGGGCATAACTGGAGATTGACACAACTCTGTAAAATGAAGCTTTTTCATGAATAATTTCCTTATGGATTTAGATTAAAAAAACCCAAACCACCTTAGGTGTCAGAACCTAACACTGCTGTATCCCAGTTAACCAGCTCCTCTCTCTTAGGCAATAAACTGAGGAGGGATTTTTTGGCTACCTTCAAGGTGACAAGACTCTAAAATATGAGTTGACAGCCTGATGACACATGAACTGGGAATTCTGTGTTGCTTCCCTCCTTTGGTAACAAATGAAATTAACTATGAATGAGCTTCATTGGGTTTGGTAAATGCCTACTTTATTGTGGCTTGGTTCCCATCCAGGAGCAAGGTGGAGGTTTTCCAGGAACCAAAGGTGGGAAGAACATTGATTTCACCTCAGATGCTGCCCTAAAAGCAAAGCTCAGGGGCACAAGTAGGTTTCAGAGGTTCAGGCCAGCTTGAATACCAGCAGTGAAAAGCAGAGTCTTCAAATGAACAGAGTAGTGGCCCACTGGGGATTTCCCCCTTCTTTTCAGGATCATTTCAGAACTGAATTTAGGACTGAAGTTAATTTCTCACAGAAATTACAACCTTCTGTAGATACCCAGCACAGCACAAGAAAGAGAGCAAACAGAAAATGAAGTAATACTTTATTCCACCTTTGTGGAATAGACAAGCCACAAGAATTGACACTAGAGCTGGAGGTATGATGTTTATATCCTCTAAGAGTCCTGCCCTTCCCTTTGCTACTTATCAATAAGCACTTTAGTGGCAATGACATATCAGTCTTCCTGAACTGCCATGTTTCATGCAGCTACTACTGTGGAGAATCTTCTCACCATGTTTTCTACCGTGTTCACCCTTACTTCCTCCAAGGCAGGCCCACACAGCTCCCTTCATAAGCCCTAAAAATAACAGCCTTACCCCACAATTAAACAGCTCCCCAAATTATTAATTAGTGACATTAGCATACTCAGGGCTCTAAAACTGTTTAAATAGATACCTTATGTGATACTGTACCATTTAAGTATTGATGGCAGAAGTTACTTGCAGCTTCTTTCAGAACATTTCTTTTCAAAAAAAAAAAACAAACTAAAAAAAGGGCATCTGGTTTAGCTGATCAAAAACCCAGAGCTTTCTATGGTTTTACTTTACTGAGATTTCATTTGCTTCTAACAGCCTTTCTCTGCTTCACCCTCATTAAAATCTACAGACATGACCTCCAAGGATATGTCAAGATCCTTCTTACTCTCAAACAGACAAGTAAAGCGCTTCCACAAGCTCATTCACAATTCTTTTTCATCAATCATTAATCATTTACATTATTGTCCTATTAAAGGCCACATTAAGACTCTCATGCTTGCTGAGATATTTTTTAAGTTGTTATGCTGTAAAGTGAGACCAATTGTTTGAAGAATGTAAGCAGATAGAAATGCAGCTAAACCTGATTTTCATCATTACTAAAGCATAAGCCTAAAAGTTCCACTTCACAGATACAAGTTTATGGTCTTCATCCCCCTGCCCCTCAGTCTTCCACTTTCTGGTTTTGAAGATAGTTGACTTCTTAATTAGCATTGTTCTACCATATTACAATTCCAAAATACAAACATCTCTCATACCATGGTAGTGGAAGCAGATCTCTGTCTGTGATGATGATCTGCACACAGAAGAACAGAGCAGCTAAACTCTGCATGCACCTTCCTTTCCAGAGTCTCGAGGAACTCACAGCTGAAAAGAGAGCTGCCTTGCTGTGACCCTCACCCTGTGTGCCTGCAGAGAAAGCATCAGTTCTGGTTGTGGCAGTGCACTTCCTTCTCTCTCCTATCTGCTCTGCACCCAGGCAGGCAGTACCCAAACTAATGCTCACCCACAACAACAAGCACACCATGATACCGTGTGCAGGGCATGCAGCAAGGTCACCGTGGGCTGAGGGAAACTAAAACCTGCTGGGACACAGAGTAATTCACTGAGGGATGTACTTGCATGGTGTAATTCTCCAAAGTGGGGAATTTCTTTTAAATAGGCAGGAAGGTGAGGAACAGGAACACCTGCTGCAGCTTGGCAAGTGAAACTTTTGCAGTGCAAACCACGCCCAGAAGGAACACAAAAGAGGCCAGGTGGAACACTGGGTTCCCTGGATGACTCCTTGTGGCCAACAGTCGTGTCTAATCTGGTTTAGAAGCCTCTTCTGTGATGGACAAGACACTCCTCTTGGTGAGTGTCTCTCACTGACGCTACAGAAAACTCAAGAAAACTCAGCCCGGTTCTTCCGTCAAATCCACCTCAGCTTCACCTTTGTGTAGTTCAGAAGCCTTAGCTGATCCAGCCTTTGCCCCACTCCTGTTTTGTTTGGTTTGTTGGGGATTTTTATTATTATTATTACCAAACTAACAATATTGCAGAATTTTATCCTCTCAAGTTTTTTTATGAGTTTCCTTTAACTAGCCCATCACCTCTGTGCGTTGGTTTCAGTTTCAGTAGCACCGTGTATTCACAGGACATCTGCCCCAAATCTCTTCAACAAACTTTGAGGGATTACGTGGAAGAAAACTGCTTTTAAGCCTTATGTTTCTGACTTACTTAATATGGCCTCACTTCAAAATTTTGCCTTTAAAAGCTCAAATACTGGGAGAAATTTAAGTAAAAAAAACAGCAGAACCTTAGTTCACTGCTGTAATCTTTACTATGACACACTTCACTTGCTCTACATTACATGGTTGAACAGACAGTAAAAATGCTACTTCCTATTGATACCTAAATCAACATTTCCTCTCAACATACATTCAAACCTTTAGTGTTGCTGGATCCACAGCAAATGCAAGTGTTTTGCCCTTTCTATTTCAGTTTTGGCAAGTATGTTTTTTTCTGGGATCTCTCAGAGAAAAAGGAACTTTTTCCTGTTGAAAAAGTTGATTGATTGATTGATTGATTACACAGACAACATCATGATGAGGTGTGGTATAAACATTGCCGTTTAACTAAGTACAAATGACAACAATTGGTGTGAAGTTGACAATCAGGTTCTAAAACAAGATGGGATATTATGATTGCCACTAGCCCTATCTTAGGAGCACCCCCAACAACTCAATTAAACAGCTGTTAAACGAAAGTGCAAGTAACTCTAAAGCTCTGCTTTCCTCTCTCCCCAAGTAGGGAAAAGGTTTTCCCCGTTCTCATTCCTTTTTTTCCAAGAGCTGCAGAAGAGTTGGGCTAGGTATGGCCTACTGTTTCTCCCCAGAGGTCCTCAACAACTGTAAAGAAGAGAAAGAGCTCCTGAATGTCATTCTCCTGCTAGGTCTTTTAGGGAGGCATGTCTTTCTTTATAACCAGCTCCTCTTGTATCCAGTTCTCTACATGCATTTGCACTCTGTACCAATTACAAATTTCATTCTTGTAATGCAGAGGGCCATTAATAATTTAAGATTAAAAAGGAACCTAAGGGCAGGAATATTCCATTTTTGCTCACGAGATAGATGGTACGCTGCTAGTATGTCAACTCAAGTTATCTTTGTGCATGCTACGTTAATTCAGCAAATTGCTTTTCAAACAAAGTGCATGCAGAAAGTGCCTGGAGATTCTACACGAGAAGAAAGTTTCATTTCTATGGCAAATGTGCCAAACCCATACCCAGAAAGTCAAATACAAACAGATTTTAGTTTTGTCCATTTAGTTTTCACAAACAGGGGTTACCCAAGATGAATTTTGTAAAGAAGCCCTCTGCAAGAGCACATAAAAGCCATGCCAGGTGTTGTGATAAATACCCCGGCGCCCTGCCTGCACCGTGAGAAACCAGAGAAACAGCGAACGCGTCTAACGGTGTGGAATGGCTCAGGAGCGATGCAGCAGGACCGCCTGACACCCAAGTGAGCTGTCAGCATTTCTGACCTTACCGCGGAAGGGAACGGGACATCAGGGCGAGGCGGGCAGGTGCGGTGACCCTCCTGCGGCAGGAGCCGGGGGCTCCTGTCAGGAGCTGGCCCGGAACGGGGAGCGCCCCCGGCCC
>VXBC01008935.1:205575-261614 GCA_013399945.1 Ploceus nigricollis | reverse complement strand
GGGTTCCCCCCCCCCCCCGCCGCTCCTTCCTCTGCCGCAGCTTCCCACGGCGTCCGGCCCCGCTGGGTCACCCACAGCGACCGGCGGCGGCGTCTGCCCGTCCCGCGCCCGCCACCGCGGCCGCAGCGTCTCACCTGAGGGCGGAGCGGGGCCGGCCGGGGACAGGNGGCGCGCGCTGCTCTGCTCTGAGGGGCCGGGGGTCGCCGCGCCCCTCACGGGGCTCTGGGGCTGCCGGCGGCGGCGCGCTCGCCCTTCCTGCTCTCAGGAGAGATCGTTTCCAGGAATTGAGGGGCTGCGGAGGCAGGAAATCCTGCGGGGCCCCGTGCGGGGAGCGGCCGCAATGGCATCACCTCCGTGCGCGGGAGGGTGGGGTCCCCAGCCGCCTCCTCCCTGCTCCGTGCGAGCATCCGCACGGTGAAATGTGGATCAAGGTGTGTGTGCCTCCCTGAACTGTGAATGCTCCTATGTGGAGCATTGCTGACGAGTCTGACGAGTAAATCCCACCTCACTGCTCGCCTCAGTTTCCCCACACAGAACTTCCATGCTGAATCGTAGCTAAAAAAAAACGTTAAGCCTGTTTTCCGCTCAGGATGCTTTCCACTTACACTGCCCTCAGGGTGTCTGACCTCTCCATCGATAATACGCTAAGAGAAGTCTTTAAAGAGAATAATAGCGGGATGCCGTAAGTAATCCAGCTCTGTCAGGCATTTAAAACGGCTGTAGAACGTAGTGTTGAAATGCTTAGGTAAATTTGACGAACGGCCCAGTAGTCTGGTGTTAAAGGAATTTTCTGCTTACTCAGGGTCTTGGACTCAATTTTCCACCCTGGGTCATCCTGTGCTGTTGAGGAGGCTTTGGGAGGACTGTGGGGGCCGGGCACTCAGCCCTTGTGGCAGTGCTTCACGTCGGTGGTGTTCAGTGGTGGTCACGGGGAGCTTCTGACACCACAGCCCTTCTGAAGGGGGAAGGGTTGAGATACGGGGGAGTTTCTGACACCACAGCCCTTCTGAAAGGGGAAGGGCTGAGACACAGGGCCTAAGGACAGCAGGAGCTGGCAGTATTGCAGGTAGAGAGGCAGGCTGGGCTTGCAGCCAAGCTGCTCTCCTATCTCAATGGCAGAGATCAGGCATTCTGTGCAGAAATAATGAACCTAGCCCCCATATCACAAAAACCGTAAGAGAAGCAGGGTTCATTGAATCTTCTTTCTTCTTTTGACGATTTTCATTTCATGTGCTTCCCCGTGGAGTCATGAAGGCTTGAAATGTACCTGCTGTATACTGTATGAAGAGTGCAATATACATGCATGCTGTATCAGGATGCTGAACTGTGCAGCAGGGGGAATTAGCCTGTGTAGAGCTCTGTGATGCGATGGACAGACTGCCTTCAGCATATAAATCAGCTTTAGACTACTATCAAACACTAGCATACCCTGTTTTACATTTGTAAAAGAAATGTGGGAGAATGATCGCAGGATTTCAGGAGCTGAGCCTATAAAATAAATGGCACTGGTATTGTGAAGCCCTCATTAAGTGGACAGAAACTGTTAACAACTTGGCTAAATGTAAAGCTTAGAATAAATTACTGACAGATAATGACTTTTGTTGCATATGTGGTACCAAGGACAAAGAAAGATTGCTAGGCCATATTATTCTCCAGAATTGGAAGGATTATTTTATTTGGGAAGAATTTATAGACAGTCCTGGTAACTCATATTTAGAGCCCCAGCGAGGAAGCCTCCACCATGCTTCCACAGTATTTGCGTGCAGAATTGTATAGTTGTGCAATTTCACTCTGTACAAACAAACTGTCTAAATTCCTGTAATTTGTGCTGGAAACACACTATCATTTGCAAGGCAATTGGAGCAGACAGCTGAGCTCACAAGGGTTATCATCTGCATCTGTTCAGAGGACAGCCTCCAACCTTGTATTGGCTAATATTTTTAGCTTTGCTAACTAAACCCACATGAGATAGAAGTCCACCCACACAACAGGTTATATTGTTTGCTTTAAATCAGCTGTATTTTATGAACACTGAAGGGCTTGATTCTGTTTCGTATATTTCCTTCAGCACTTCAAAATGAATTTAGGTTGTTTGAAAGGTTCTTGACTGACAATTTTAGAAATTGAATTCTTGTGTTTAATCCCAGACTGAGTCCAACACAAGGCAGCCTCTCAGCTGTATCAGAGAGGAAACTTTGCTAGTCTGAGGATAGTCTTATTTATTTACTTTCACATGCCAGCAAAGGCAGGATTTCCTGGTTTTTCACTGATCTATAGTTACTGGGTGTAGGATATTTTCATTACATTAAAATTATGCCTTAGATACTAAGACTGTATGTTTAATTCAGGGAAAAAAAAAAAAGCAAGTACTTAGTAAATCATCTGCCCTTTAAGGTATGATAATTCAATTTCAGCCTTAAATTAATTAGGCAGTAGTATGGAAAGCTAATGATCTTCACAGAACACTTGCTCTCTTTCCACCAACTTTCATTCATAGTCCTTATTGATTTTTGAAAATTTAATTTATGCTTTTAATATTGTGCTTGTTTTTGTGCAAAAGTACAGGTGTTGAATCTATAAGCGGAGATGGAGTGCCATTATCCTTCAAAGTGCACATGGAATAGATGAGGAGAAGCTATGTAAGTTCTAGGCTTCCAGGAGTGGAAGACAAAACAATTTATGAAATTTGCTGTTAAGAATAATTGTTGGCTGACTGTTGTGTAACTTTTATGACAATATCTCTTGAACCCAGACATAAGACAGACTGATACCAGTCAGGATGTCAAGACTGTGATTTTTCCTCATTCACAGAAGATACTGAGGTGACAAAAATGTTTATGATTGTGAGTCTTTTCATTGCTACACCGTTATCAAGCTGCAGTTACATTAGTCTGACTAGAGTAGCTCCAGGTGACTCATGGCTTTCATTATATGTCTGAGTTCTTAAAGGGTAAAAGATTTGGGAGAGGTTTTTTTTTCTGCAGAAAAATGAAACAAAATCTGTTTTGTGATAGTAAGTGCATTTGTACTCTTCAGCACTCACTACACGTTATAGGATGGAGGTAGATTGCGAGCTTTCTGGAAGTCCTCTCAGCTGTTTTCAACCAGTGCCTTGAAGCAATAGGAGTCACTGACAGTGAATCGAGCATAGATCTTTGTGCTATGGTGGAGCAGGGAGTGTTCATGTGTTCAGTTCTGCCAAGTGAACTGTGGTGACCCAGGAGGTCATATGGGACATGGGGATGAGCAAGTCCCAGGCTTTCCAGACAGGGTTGGAAGCCAATGGCTCATTATGCTACAATTTATTGATCTATTTAATGTTTTATCCTCTATTGTCTTCGGGTTATGACTGTAGTTACTGTATCCCTTTATTGACACATTGGTCTGGAACAGGCTTCAGACAGTGGCATTCTCTTGCTGAGTATTCTCTGGCTCTGCCCACAGACCCCAGCAAGCTGTGGCCAGCTCTGGCCTCCATTCCTGTTCTCTGTCATTTGGTGTTAGGGCAGGTGGAGCTCCTGTTCTCCACATCTATGTGTGGCAAAGATTGTACTGGCTTTGAAGTCTGCTTCTTTGTCCTAAGAGACATCAGAATCACTGTCAGGAGCCTTCCTGAGGGCTTTCAGAGCCTTTCTTAGAAGGCCTTATTACAGCTTTAGTACAACAAATCAGAGGAGTGAGAGGTTTTAGTTCTTCCCTATGAGGATTTGGCAAGTCCAAACCTAAAACATTATAAATAGTTCAGTGAGAGTTGTGAGCAGAACAAGAGTCAAATAAAACATCAGGAGGTATGCTAGAACCTTCTGGTGGAGGTTTATCTTATCCTTATTGAGTGTTATAAAAATAATCTTATAAACACTGAAGTAATCACCACCATGAATCATATTGTGTTCATACTAGACAAACCTACATAAGACTGGCAAAGGTTTATCTGGGTAAAGATGCTGACTTGGAAACTGAGAGAGAAAAAATTTCACTGGCAGACTGTTGTAATAGTGAAATATTTTATCCTGAGGAGAAGTAGGTTGTGGAAATGTCAAATCTGTATTATACTAAAGTAATGCAGAGGGAATCCACTCCTGATTTTGGAAAACCTACCTGAATCTCCCATTTCTTTAGGCTCATAGGTATCAGGAGTGAAGTGACAGCAGAGCTCCTGAGTTCTAGTGGTTCAAACAAATAAACTTGTAACTCTGGTTTGATGGACAGTTCCTGTTTATCCAGCATTGCTCAAAATCATGTCTTAATACACTTTGTTCATTTAAAATAAAAAGGCTTATAACTAGCTTGGACAAGCCTTTGAAGAATACACTCCAAAGAACACTGGAGAAAACAACAATGCCATGGAAGGAGGATAAAGACAAGCCTTTCTACTCATTTATTTTCACAGTTTTATTAAATGTAGTGAGTATGTTTAGCCACTGTATCTGAACTAGTCTTTGGTAAAGCACAAAATTCATCAAGAAAAGCTTGCATGACTTAATAATTGCACAAAATTGATCCAAGAAAAAGAGATCATGAACTAATGTAGAGTGTTAAACTGTCTGAAGCTTATTCATCCTTATGTTCAGATGTAAAACTGAGGCAGTACAAGAACAGATCAAAATATTCCTACCCCATCCCATCCCTCTCTCTCTCTCTCTCTCCTCTCCTAGCCTTTTTCTACACATGTAACTACAGAGCTCATGGATGAATTTGCTGTGGGAAAGGAGAAGTGGCTAAGTCCCTCCATTTGTGTGTGCTCCTGCAAGGTAAGGGTTTGTGGCTATATAGTTCCTCTGTCTAGCCTGAGTTGCAGAATTTAATCCCCACTTGAAACACAGATGGATTGCAACACTGTGTAGTGTGTGTGGTTGGTTGCTCTGCCAATACAGAGGATTTGCACCAATGTAGCTGCTTTCCTAACAAATCCTCTGAACAACGAGCCAAGACCTGTGATACCATGTAGGCTTAGTTCTCAACACCCTTTCACCATAACCTTTCACCATGCAGCAAATGTGAAATGCTACCAAACTAGAACAGCACAGTTTTACTCTGCTTGGAAAGCATTTGTGATCAGCTGTAACTCAAGGAGAACAGGCCGATTGTGAATTAAACACTTCTGCTGAAAATGTGTATTGGATTTAATCCAATTACTTGTTTGCTGGCACAAATTCTTTTGGTGACCATGAGTTTCCAAGAAAAAAGATACAATTTTATCTCCCTTCCTCGATTTAGCACTATTCAAATGTCAAATTGTTTTGCGTGTTTCCACTCTTGATCTTGAAGTCTGAACCAGTGTGGAAGATAGAATGAGCACACCACCTCCAAATCCTTATCATCTAGGCCCAAACTCCTCTTGTGCAGTGTGTGTGGCAATCTCTCACAAGCATCACACTCAAAAAACATATCATTTTGTGGTGATTTATGCATCAGTTCAAACGCTGGTTGCTGTAAAAGAATTCCTTGTTTCTATTCTCACAAAGACCACTTACAGTACCGAGGGACTTTGGCCAAAACTAGCCAGTCTGTATAACTACAGGAAAAACTGTGCCTTCTGATAGCTCAGATTATGATATGCCTGCAAAAATGGATGCATATATATATATCTGAAATGTAAACATTGGCAATTTTGATAGTTCTCAAGCTGGTCCAATATGTTACAGTAATATGCTTAGTTGTTGAGTGTTTGAACCTCATGTGAACATGTTTTTCTAGACCTGCTAATAGGCTGCTAGCCATGAAAGAATATTTAACTGTAAGTAGTTATTTTTTCATACTGTTTAATCTACTTTCTCAGTTTTCACTTCTTTGTTTTGTCTCCCATTTATCAGCTAAAACAAAACGTAGATGTTTATATAAAACTTTTCAACAAAAGTTTTTGCTGCTAAAAAGGCCCAAACTCAAACCTCAGGTTTATATGTTACCCTCCACTGTGGGCTGTAAGGACCATGGTTCCTCAGAAGCCAAAATCAACACAGCACAAAGCCATTTCTGAGACCACAGAGGACCTGAGTGTCAAGTAGAACTTCTCCTTTGTTCCATGTGCACTTGGAATCCTTATTTTGCTGTTAGCTTATGAGACCCTAAGAGAAGTTAAGAATTATCACCTTGCCATGTATCACTAGTGGAGACCAGAGCTGTCTCACTGTAAATAGGAGAAGTCTGCTACAATGGCAGTCAAATAATCCTTGTGTCTGGATTCAGATTCTGACTAATTTGTTCTAGTGAGATGTTGGATCTGATGGTCTGGATTTTAATTGTTTGTGGAACTGGAGAGTTAAAAAGGATCAAGAAAGAGAATTATGATTTTTGTATTGCCTCTACATTTAAAAATTGTGGTATACTGCATGAGGAAACTTGCTCTGCATTTTCCAACAGAGAGACATTGAAAATATGCCAGATGCATTTAAATGAACCTATTAAAAAGTTTGGAAGATTTGGAAGTATGAGAAAAAAATAAAGGGAATACTGATTATTGCTTTCAAATGTTCAGACTTACATTTTAATGAAAATAGTTCATTAAATGATGCCAAACTAGTATTTAATCTGCAGAGCTTCACTTGGGCTTAACATCTATGTGTCTTGATAACCACAGAAAAGTTGTCTTCTGGATACATAACTAGCTCCTGTAGCTCAAAAAAAGAAAAATGTGAAGACAATTTTAGTACATACAGAAGATTTTGGCAATGTCCTGTGCTTTGTTACCAGTTACTTACTCTTTTCAGACTGGGTGCATATGACACTAAACTCAAGAAAATTTTTCATTGTCTCTAACAAGATAAATCACTGTCAGTGATCCATCACTGTTTCTAGATACTGATTGCTCTTTTGCTAGAACTTTGAGAAAACACCAGTGTTTGAAGACTCATAGTTTGAAATATTTCAGGAGAATCCAAATGTCTTGAAACCTGAGAAAGGAGCCGACCAGTTGGTGTAGGCAACCTTGTTACTTGTTGCTTGAACTACTTGCTCTTAAGCAGGTGCTTTCAACATTTTATAAAGAGCTGATAGACATCTTTACAAGTATTTGACGGTTTGTTTAAGCCTTTACCGGATAATACTTCTTTGTCCATGACATGTTTAGAACATATGTAAATCATTCAAAGAACTTTTAAGTATTGTATTTGAATTTCTATATAGTTCTTAAACTATGAACTATTTTGTTTTCCATTTAGGGAATTCTATAAATTTAGTGGTAAATGTCTAAGTATTTTTTGCCCCTTCAGTTAGAGTCTATTATGAAGAATGTGAGTTTTGAAAACTTCTTGACAACTTCCACAAAGAGTTCTTGGCTGTATTTTCATGTTCTGAAGATGCAGAACACTGTCTGTGATGCGACTCATTCTTTGTAGCCTGGCATTTGTCAGTGTTTAGGGTTAACCCAATCCATTGGCATAAAAACCATAAATGGATGTTTGTGCCTCTCAACACATTTTGCATCAATTTATGCAGTTGGGAATGTACACTAGCCAATCCACAGAAGATACAGGGGAAAAGAAAGAATTAAATCTGGGCAGAAATGCTGAAACAGCAAAATTATAATAGAATCATCGAATAGTTTGTGTTAGAAGTGACCTTTAAAGTTGCAACCCACCTGCAGTGAGCAGGGACATCTTCAAATAGATTAGTATGTTCAGAGTTCTGTCCAGCTTGACCATGAATGTTTTCAGGGACAAGGCATCCATCACCTGTGGCAGCATTTGACCACCCTCATTGTAAAAAGTATCTTCCCTATCTAGTCCAAATCTTCCCTCTTTTCATTTAAAACATTACCCCTTGTCCTATCATACAAACCCTACTAAAACGTTTCTCCCCATTTTTCTTATAAGTCCCATTTAAGTTTTCAAAAGCTACAATAGTGTCTCCCCAAAACCATTTCTTCTCCAGACCAAACAACAAATCTACCTCAGCTTTTCCTCATAGGAGAGGTGTTCCATCCTTCTGGTTGTTTTTGTGGCCCTCTTCTGGACCCACTCTTGCACGTCCACATCTTTCCTGTGCTGAGAAACCTGAAAGAAGCATCCTACCAGTTTAGATGGCAGCCCCTAGAGCTGCTACAAGAAACTGTTACAAGTCATCTGCATAGATGTCAGTTATCCTAACGTCCCTAAATACACTGAGTCACAGAGCCAAAGGGCTTTTAAGGCTGCCAGTGAATCTTCAACACACAGTCAGATTCCAAGCTTCAAGGACCAGGCATCTCTGGTGCTACAATCGCCAGCAGCATCTACAGGGCATCAAGATTCAGTTCTATGGAAAGGGATTTGAACTTGCAGTGATATGCACTTTCCCTACCTAGTACAGACAAGCAGCGCTTTTGCAGGGTCTCATTTTGAGACTCCTCACCTCATCTCATCTCATCAGCAGGTCAGAGACCCTGTTACTGGTAGCAAATCAGTTGCAAGGTCCTAACCTGGCAAGTAAGGCAGGAATAGGAAGTCAGTGTCAATACTTCAGACTATAGAAATTTCATTTCTTTCTAACCCTGAATCTATTTTGGGTTTTAAAAGATAACATGGTAATCTGTTCTGTCATCTGTTTATCACAGCACTTGTACTGTTACATATTGTGGATCCCAATAACAGAAAATAAAGTGGAAAAACTTGACAAAATCTATAGTTAAAAGCCAGGTTATTTTTAAATTTTGGATTTGTTTTGTGGAAAATAGATGACTTTATCTTTTCTTAGTCCAAAGTTGATCTGCGAGGCAAAAAAAAAAAAAAAAAGCTGTAGCCTTAGTGACATGACTGACTTTCTGAATTACCTGGCAAGGGCATTTAGTATTAGTCTGGGCCATTAGAGAAGTGAACAGCAGTTTGTGATTGGTGACTGCAAAATTTTATTCACAGAGCACATGCATTCATCTGAAAATATTTTAGTTCTTAGGCTGTATTTCTGAGCTTTCAAGCACTATTAATATTTTTTCATTGATATTTGATCCCGACAGGAAATAAAAGCAAAGACAGTGCTGCCTGGATAGTGAGAATAAAAGGGATTCATATCTACTTTTTAGTGGCAGAATAAAGCAAAGAAAGTGAAAAATCCCATGGCATGGCACAAATTGGTGTAAATCTGATAAATTCTGGAGCATGGGAATTTTTTGTCTGAAATGACTCTCCTTGATAAACTCAGTGTCTTCAGTAGTTGCTGTATCCAGCACCTGGAGAAGAGAACTGTAATTTTTGAAACTAGAAGGCTACCAAGGGAGAAAGTCAGTGAGAACTTTGGTGATCTGCCAGGATACCTTGTCTAGTTTATGTCTCTTGGATTACAAATAGATCTGCGAGTAGGAGAGCTGAGGAAGATACAATTTCATGTTTGCATCTTCCGGGGATCTAATAGTGTCTGCACCATGGCTAAACTTTACTCAACAGTTGGCATAGGCTGAGATGGTGAGATATTTGGGTAGGACTAGGTATGTGCATATAAAGAAATTGTTATGCCAAAAAAGTAATTGTTTATTAAGGAGTTCTTTTCTTACTAGCCTGGTTTTCTGTGAAATACACTGTGTCTTACTTCTCTGCTGCATAATGGATTTGGGCATCTGGGATAAAGCCTTTTCTTTTTTTTTCCCTTCTGTCCCCTCCTAGAATGCAGCAGCAGCAGCCTGCCAAGTAGTTTAGGTATTAATAAGGGTACTGCCATAGGCTCCATTTGCCATTAGTTCAAATGCTGTCTTGGGCCAATGGAGTTACATTGCTTTTGGTACTGGAACAGTGTAGCCTTCCTGGAAATATGTGGTGCTGATTTCCTGTCCATGTTCTGTGGGAAAAACTGGCCTGTTCTTAAGGCTTTTTTTTCAGCTAATGTACAATTGCAGGTATTGTCTTAGCCCTAAAAGATTTAGCAGGACAACTTTCTTAAGGAAAGATTTACCAATATGAATAAATGAAATACATTGGGTTTGTGAGAATTTATGCCCAGAGTTTACAAATGAAGTGTGATAAAGTCACTGTGGGTTGAAGGTAAAATAAGGTGTATCATAAACAAGGACTTTACTGTTTAGCAATGCCTGCATATATGAAATATTTCATTTCAGTTTATTTTAAGCCCTGCACTTTGCTGCCTCAGTGTTCACTTTTTCCCGACTGTAAATCATAGGGTTGAGTATTTGAAGAAGATCATATGTCTCAGAGCATGCAGGTGAATGGAAGGTTAAACATTGTGACTGGCATTCAGGTGACTCTTGTGCAATCAATACCAGTGATATGATACTCAGTCAAAAGAATTGACAGTCATGGGGAGAAAAAAGGGGAGGAGGAAGATGAAGAGAAGGCTCTTGAATATGTTTTCAAGTGTTGCATTGAAAGAAAAAAAAAATAGCTGGTCTTCAATTCTTGGCTGCAGCTGGGTCTCTGGCAGGTATGAGGATGTGCTGACTGCTTGCCCAAGTGTTCAGGAGCACAGGGGAAAGGGCTGCAGTCCAGAATCCCCCTGTTCCCATTCTTCCTGAGGTGGAAGGCAGAGGGGAAGGGAGCCAGGACCATGGCTGTATCCTATGAAACAGTGACTGTTTCTTTGCACAGTCACAGAAGAGCCAAATGTATTTGCTTTATGCATTTTCAGTTAAGATGCTGAAATGCATCAAATATTTTGATCTTCATAAATACACAAGGAAGCCAGTGTTTAGATAGTCCAAGAAAGATTCTAAGGGAGATTTATAAATTCAGTTCAGCATGGAGCTCAGGGTTTAATGGGCCAGTTCTAGCAATGGAATCCACACAGGTATCTTTGTACAGTAGCTAAAAGAACCTGAGAGACAGAAAATCCCTTTGCAATCTTTTCCAGTTACTGTTTCAGTGAAGTGCTCTCAGCATATTGGTAGCTTCCTAATGGTTAGCACAGATTTCATATTCTTGCCATTATGTTCACAAATGTATACTTGATTGGGAAAAAATCTTTCTGAGGGAGAAGAGGTAGTGGAGGGTGTTAATAGAGGAGGCATGAAACTGCATATTTCCATAGGCCTTTGGAGGGATACAAAGAGGGATTTAAAATCTGGGGAGAGGTAGGACACAGAGACAGAGGCAGCTGTGGATGACAATGCACTCCTAAGCAGTTTCACAGTTCGGTACGAGGAGTAAGAGGTACAAAATAAAGGCATGGACCCAAATTGATGTATCATCAAGTATATTATCCTTTTAAAAGTGAAGGATGGCTTATGCCCTCCTTTGCTTTCTATCTTGCTGCAGCAGTGAGTGTAGCTATCTGAGTACCTCTGCTGTCACACCTGACACAGTTACTGTGAGAACAGTCAGGCTTCAAGGTCACTGCACACCAGACACTGGGGAAATGTAAATACAGTTTATTGTAGAAAGATGGTAGAGTGGCTTCTACCCCTCAACCTGCCCTGCCCCTCCCCACCCTCCAGATTCAGCACCATCACAGAGGAAGTCTTTGATTACATTAATTTTATTTAGTTGAACATGATAACTAGCACAGCACAGCAGAAAGGACATATAAACTAACTAGGGGAATGACAGTATTGTCCTCTGTGTAGGTCTTGTGACATCTACTGTAGCTATTGCTATATCATGATTTTAAGGCAGCTTTATGAAAAGTTCTGTTTACTTCAATGGACACAGCAAGGGAGAGTGTACTCTAAATACAGAGGTTCCCACCTACTAATAAAGGTATTTTATGTAAAATTTACTTTAGGATTTCATAGCAGTCAGTTTCCTTACATCTGCCTCTTCTCATACAATCATTAAATCACATAAGCTTTGCATATGCTGGCAGGGTTTTCAAGTGCCTAATGCAAAATGCAAAAAGGACATTTGTCCTTAAACATTTTTTCTTCTTGGAATAAAGCATTTATTTTCCAAGATTTACTGGCTCACTGCTTTTGGTGGCGCTCAAGCTACCTTCTTTCTGAAAACAGTGGATCACTTGTCCTTTGAAACCCCAAGCTTTTATGATGTGTCAAATTTGACATCCCAAAATAAGGCTCTACATAATCCTGGCTGTTATCTTTACTCAGCCCAGGTGACCTCACATTGCACCATGGGGAATTTCCTTATAATGAATTTCTAGTTAAGTCTTCAACCTCTCTCAGGCAGAGCTGCTACATTACTGTTCTATTCTATATTAAAGTACAAAACCACATTAATGAAACCTATGGCAGTGCTTATGAATCCAGAATTAACATGGCAAGTTGACTCCATAATCTTGAAATTACATATCAAATCAAATTTTTCCAAGTGGTACTCTATAAAACAGCATATAATTTCCTCTCTTACACATTTGATACTTTGTGAGCTAGGACAGAAATAACATTACCTGTTATAATTATAACATAAAGAACCTAGTTCAAAATAATGAGGAAGGGAACTCTTGCAGTAGTAGGTCAGAAAGCACTTCTGGCTGAAGGGATCTCTTATCAACCTTATTTTTTTCTCAGCATTATTAGTATGGATGAAGCTAATTAAATATCTTTGGTGCACTGGAGATATATAGAACACATAACATGTTTTGTACCTGTCATAGCCTTCTCCTCACTTGCTTAATTACTGATACTGAAGTATAGTTGTTCAGACTCACAAAGGCCATTTTTATGCAAAATGGCAAATTACTTTGAGCCCAGGAGCAGAACAAGTGGAATATAGTCCTATTCCAATAAAATATGGCCTTTGGGATCCACTGGAAACAGAAATGCCAGACTAAGAACATAGCTTGTACTTTCCTTGAGAGGCAGGTCTTGCATCTAATTCTGTTAGAAGTTAAGATGAGCATTTTCTACCACTGCCATAGTGAACAGGCCATTTCAAAGAAGAAATTGAATATGGTCATATGGTGTTCCTCCACCACAAAGCCTGGCTATGTGATCCCTTGATGCTGATACAATCACTAATTCCTGGCTGGGATTCTTAGGGCTTATCTTTTATGCCTGGTTCTGCCATTTGCATATGTAAACACTTGTTCTATGTATGCCTGTATGGAACCTCCTGCTGTACTCATTTGAGGTTCTACTACCTACACTGTTATGTAGAAATAGACATACTGTAGGATCACAAGTGCATTAAGCCTTTAAGAGAAATGATATGGAAAGATGTAGGTCAGTGAACAGGTGGTGGAAAACTGAGCAAAATTATCAGATCAGAATCTGGGTTTTGTGAAACACAGTGTGTAGCTGCAGTATGTAGCAATTTCTCCCAAAAATCTATATTTCAAGTAATTATGTAAAAGAAAAATAGATCCATACACAGAGAATCCGGAGCTTCCTGGAAAAAAGCACCTGCAATGCCACCTTTTTGTGTGCCCATTTCAATCGCTGCACTTTGGCTGTGCAGGTGTGCCGTAAGTCATTCCTGACAATCCCACCTGCCACGATTAATATTGACCGAGTATAAAGGCAAACTGGCTGTTTGGCAGCTTGCACAAACACTGCAGCAGGGCAGTCCAGAGTCTGGTTGCAGCTGGCAGAAAGCTCCACTCTGTGGCTGCACTGTCCCAGTGTCACCAGCACACGTGGTAACAGCCATGGCCCTTGGGATCTGTGGCAGCAGGGAGTGCACACTCTCTGCTCCTAGCTGTACCTCTTGCTACAAAAGAGGCCCATTGGAGGAGATGGTGAAAGAAGCTACTCTGGCAGCTCCATGCCCTCTGAGAATTCCCTCTGTACAACAGAGACCACTCAGTCAAATTCAGCAGACTTCAGGATGTTTTGAGCAGCCCAGAGAACAAATTGATCAGTAACCCAGTTCTTACCTTCCATTTGATTGCTTTATTGAGCCAGGATTCCTGATGCCAAAGGGATCCCTGGGGTCTGATAAATTTGGTGTGAAAAGAGATGTTTGAATTAAGCACTTCATGGATGAAGAGGGTACAACAGATCTATTTAGAAACTGCACTAATACTTAGATTCTGCCTGCAGGTTTTAAATGGAAAGATCACCTTTCTCTGCTCTAGTGTAATGTTTAATACATTATATATAGTAGGCATATAATGCAGTTATGATACTGTTATGTGTAATTCACCTTTGTAAGCAGAGATAAAGAAAGTGCCTACTTCTGTCATGTTTGTAATTCAAAGTGTATCAAAAACCTAGCAGCAAAAAAAAATTTGCAGGCCTATGAGTGGAAGTGGCTGTAGGAGTGTGTCCTCCACATGTGGGAGGGAATGTGAGTTTTTTTCAGTGCTTTCAACGGAAGTGACTGATAAAGCTTTGCGCTTTTATTAGTGGTGCCCATATTTGCTGAATGGTATGTTTACTGGCTTTATTTGTGATAGCAAACATTTGTGTCTTGCAATCATATTCCTCAAGTGTGGATCATTCTCCCCCAGTTCATAAACAACCCTCTATTCAGAGTCCCTCTGACACAACTCCTGCAATGGGGAAATTGTGTTTCTCTTTTTCCTTCCTCTGTTTGTACTGTTCCCATACACAAAACTTCATGAAGTGTAGACTGTTGCTGGTATGCTTAGAAAGTAGTTGCAGTATTATGAATGTCACTGCAAACTACTAGTTTCAATGAAATCTTCAATCATCCAAATGCATTAGCAACCTTACATATATAAGTAGTCACAGTTGAGTGAGAATAAGATAAGAGTCTAATGAGATCATTCGCACCTATAAAGTGATGGTGATCATGATTATGCAGAACACCAGCTTCGTCAGAAATTCATTGTTCTGCCATCAAAAGATATTAATACTTTCATAGTAATTTTCTGCAGCAAGCACTAACAAGAAAGCAGTTTGGAAAAAAATGGTTGAAAGGCCCATTTTACAACTTGGGAATGTGAGAGATTACATCAGTCTGGAGATTTCTGATGATTACACATAGCAGTTGAAAACCCAAAATGTAAAGGTTGATACCAAGTCATTAACGAATCACAAATGCTCATTGTTGCCAGGCTTTCCTGTGTATTGCTTAAGGCTTCTTCTAATTCTTCAGGACTTACTCATGGATGACTTATAACTCACGTTGGAATGAATACTGTGTACAGTAAATTATGTAAGAAGATTGCACAAGGTGCCTCTCCCATGATGTAACTAACATTAAATTGTTAATCATAAACCTAGGGCTTCTCAGCTTTCACGGAAATGCAGCTGTTATACAGCCAGGTGAAACACTCTCTGAGGAGTCTGGTGAAGTTGCTCTGTTCTTGCTGACATTTATTGAAAGCATATGGCTGCACATAAACCAACAAGACAGCACAACCTTGCTACAAAAAATAAAGCCTTTGTGTATGGAAAGGATGCTGAATTTTGAAAAACTGCTTTATTTTAGCAAGGACATGTTTTTATTTGGTCTTTTCCGGACACATGGCAAAACCGAACCCTAAGGGAAATCATTTGCTACAGCTTAGTGATGTGTTGTATTATTCTCTGACAAGATTTGTTTGTCAGTTTTAAAAGCAGTTTATAAACCAGTCATGTAGATCAAATACAGAAAACTGAAACATTCTTAAACATTCATCGTGCAAGAGGTTTTTTCCCTTAAAACAAATCCTCTTTCCTTTTTGCTAGCTTGACTAACATAAACTTTTATTCTAATGATGACTGGGAAAAAAAAAAGTAATCTTTTAAGCTGGAGTTGTGCATGTCAGCTGGAGTGTACCATTCCTGGAGTGTTATTAATCATAAACCAGTCTATAAAACAATGTTTCTCTGCATGGGGTATGGTAACTAGCTTGCAATGTCACTGGGTTTAGCCTAGCTTTATTCTTTAGTGATCGAAATCTACGAGTAATGCCTATTTCACCTTGAAAGGTGTTTTTCACATCCCATCTTCCATTTTATTACATTTTTTTTTGGTGCTCTGACATCCTTGTCCTTCTGTAGATACCTGTTATATCATGTTTATGGAAGGCAAATGCAGAAGCTGGGAAAGTACCAGCATGTTGCAAATTACCAAATAATAGCACAGTACCTTACACTATAGGGAATCATGAGAAATATATTGGAGTGGTCTGGATCAGATCCTAGCAACCTGTTCTCATAAGAAACTCATTAGATAGTAACTGTGTCTCTATTTACTGGTACAATCACTGGATGAAAAAAATACTGTTCCATTAAATCTGTAGACCCAAGGTTTTAGGGCTTGCCAGTGAAAATGAAATGAAGACAGTTACTTGTTATGGTAACAGTTTCTTGTTATGGTACTCATAACTATGAACAAGCCATTTCCATAATTCATGCACTGAATTATACTGAAGGGAGCAAGGGTCATGTATCTCAGTGATTAGCATAACACCTTAAGAAGGGAAGAGGATAATTCCATTTTGCAGTGTAATGATTATTTCTGACTACCATGTCATACCTTTGAGTTGCAAATAGTAAAAGAGTGAATCCACTTCTATGGAGTTTACTTTGCGTAGGGTCCAGGTTCTCCAGTCCAGATGCCTCATAATGCTTCAGTGACAGAAAATTTGTTCTTTACTCCTGTGAATTTTCTAAATTTCACTTCTATTTCCACAGCAGGTCTTCCCAAGATGTGCTGTTTATCCCACAGGACTAGAGGAAAGAGTATGAAGTAGCCCATGAACCAAATATTTCTGGCTGTATTTCTCTGAAAGAGACTGACAATAGTTGATAAAACAGCAGATTTTTCATGTCTGCTCCTGTGTTTTGCAAGGCCCGGTAGAGAGTTTGGAATTCTGCTTTTAGGATGAGGATATAAGGAGTGGGATAAATCACCTCCTCCTCTATGCTCACATAACCTGACAGAAAGTTGAGCACAGTTCTCTTTCTACTCTGGCAGTACCCTAACTACCTAAATTGAGAAATTTAGGTTTTTAGAGAATAATTAAAATCTCTCATGCAATATATGTGTTTTAAGAATCCATTAGCAAAGGGAGGATTTTTCGCAAGTTCCTATCAACAGTAAACTGTGGCTGAAACTTGCTGTTTCTCCTTTCTGTGTCCTCCTGGGTGTTGAGTTTTCTTTGGTAGCACATCCTTACCTGCCAGTCACTTGCCCAGGCAGAGCCTGGTCAGACCTCAGCTCCCAAGTCCATGTCGAGAGTTGCCCCCAGTGCCCCAGTCCTCTTTGGCTGGCACTGGCATGTTTTGCCTGGGGCTGCCGGTGGCTGAACTCTGTACTTGATGACATGGTGGAAAGAGGCTTAAAATATTGCCGTAGGTGCAAAAGCCAACGTGTCACTGTCGCTGCCTGTAATGGCCTTACGTCAGTGCAATGTTATGACATGCCACACTGTTTTCTTCCACTGCAGGCCATATATAGCCTGTTACAGTTTGATCTGCTCAGCAAAACAGAGTGGATTCCTTTTGTCTGTAAACAGCAGCTGGGTGAAAGGGTAATGGAGCCTGAAGGTATTTGATGGGTCGGCATTAACTTTGAGTATATTTGCTGACCGGATAACAACCCATATGTGTATTGCCAGTGTCAGTTTGTAGTTGTTACTTCTTCTAGAGCACAGTTGTGGTGTAAGACAATCTGCTCTGATTTCACCTTGAGAGGTGTGATTCTGGAGGAGAAATGTGGCCTGGCTAAACTGGTGTGCTGTGCCTTCCTGTGGCCCTCTTGTCACTTGAGCTATTTCAAATAAGACTCTCCCTGTTCTTGGCAAAAAGGACATATTCTTTGGTGGGTGGCTTGCATGTCCTGTTACTGCTCAATATGGATTTTCACATTTTAGACGTTCCAACTACGCAAATGGAGTGTCTGTACTGTTCATCAGATGCTAACTTAAAATGAGCATAAATGGGCATATGAAAGGTTTGCACTGCAGTTAAATCTGTCTGAGAATCAAGGAAGCCCAAGTAATTTAGAATAAATACTTGCATTTTAAAACATCTATTCTTAATCTGGGGCAAGCATGCCTCAATCTTTACAGATAGCATCATCTTATCCTACGTCATCTCACATTTTCTAAGCAAATGTTCATGGTTCACATCTGCTTTATTTACTGCCTGTTAGATTTAATGCATTCTTATATATTAGAAAATAAATATATCTTCAGATAAATGTGCTTTAAAAATGGGATTATAATCCCAGGGGCCTCAAACACTCATGTTTCAGTGAGTGAAAGCAGACTTTTCTGATACAGTTGGGGCTGAAATGCTTATTGTATGGCTCATACTGTGTAAAATGATATAAAGCAGTTCTCTCTTTCAGTATTAAATCACATACTTAGTAACAAGCATGGATTTAGAGTGCAGAATTTGTTAACTCTTACAGTAAAGTGTAGAATGTGAGACATATTAAAATTCTTAGCATACCAAAGGGTGTGAACCAGATTTGGAAATAGGACAGTGGTTTTTAACACCTCTTTAAAAATGAGGCAGATGCAGAATAATCTAATCAAGATGTGTATCCAGAGTATGAAATGAAATCTCTTCTGAACTCAACTTCCTGTAGTCATGAAGTGTACATCCATGAAACTCTCAAATAAAGCAATATGCAACCCATGCTTCTTCCTCTTAGAGAACAGAAAAAATGTGAACTATTTATTATTCAACAGTACTGCTTTTTGTGTGTGTGCTGTTTTTTGCAGTTTTTTGCAAAATCCTGCTGTAAAAGTAAACCTTGAAAGCAACTGCAAGTTCCGGGGCAAATGTGCCATCTCATGTGCATTCACATCAGGTCAGCTGATTACATGTGATTATAAACATTCTCTTGATTGTGGTGGAGGGGCCAGGCCTCATGAAGGCTTCGTGTGGAATTGTGGATTTGCCAATGCAAAGTGTCTGAAGCCACTTGCAGTGACAGTGACACTGCTGCAGGACAAACACAAATTCTGTCCTACTCCTGTGAAATTACAGGCATTCCTCTGTTTGGTTTGACCCTGGTTAAAGCAGGTTGAAACAAGGAAAGCTCTTTCCTTAGCATCCAAAGTAGGGAGTGCTGGGGTGAAAGGCAGGTTTAAGCCTAGAAGTGGTAGGGGAAAAAGACCTTTTGCCTTAGCAGACAGAGAAGGAGCCACCTTCATTGCTTTCTATGCTTTTCTCTGTCTCATCTTTACACCATTAACCTGAAGATCTTTTAACATTACTAAGTTCACAAATTTTTCCTATTGCTGAAATTTTATTTAATTTAGCTGCTTTTAGTTAGATATCTGTAGCAGTAACCAATTGCCTAAACAGAGACCTGTATTGCCATTTGAAATGTTCTTAGGTCCTGCAATAGGACTGGCAGGTATGACACAGGATCTAAGGCAAATTGTTGCTCTTCTGGGGCAGCAGTGGTTATATTAAGGCATCTCACATGGGACCAGACCCTTGCATTCAGTCCATAGCCTACACAATTTTCTTGGCTTCTTGTTTGGTCACAGAAGAGGGAGGCTCTTTCAGCAGATGGTTGTGAGTGCCTGCCTTAGGCATGGAGACAAGTCAGTCATCCCTGTAAAGTATTTGTCTGTTCTTTTACCAGGGAGTCCAGGCAATGAGGTAAGTTTAGGATTTCTAATTTGTGGAAGACAGAAGTCAGTTATGGTGAATCTGTGTGTGCTGTTTTTTGCAAAACAAAAAACCAAAAAAACAAACAAAAAAAAAATTATGGGCTTTTAAAATGAAGAGCTTGATTTCATAGTATTACTAAGATTTATTGCCACAGATGAACTGTGGTAAGTCCCAAGGATGAAACTAGCTAAATCTCATCTTTAATTAAAGGTGCAACTGAAATCTGAGTTATTGTTTTTTCCTAGAATTAGTTGGTATTTAAAGAATTATGCAAAGGCTTTTATTTGTTTAATCAACCAGAGGAACTTAACTCTGCAGTGTAACTGGAAGACAAAGATATCTCTTTATATTAAGCCATTGTTCTCTGTTTTAAGCTGGCTTCTCAGCTGTCACCTTTCTAAAGTAGATTTTTTGCAGCTGCGATGATCGGGGGATAAAAATGAAGCATAGTTTGTGAGTGGTAACATTATATTATCTTTTTATTAGACTGCTACTGTAGCAGGAGAAAACAGAGGAGTATTCAGCACACAACCTACTCCTTTAGGGTCTGCAAGCTTCTCTGTTTTCTTCCATTATTTCAGTACAGCTATTAAAAGATACTACTCTCCTTACAAGACTAGCCTCATTTATTACTGTCTTAAGGAATGCAAATCTATTAATAGTGGAAATGAGGTAAGGAGGTCAGGATTGTGAACAGAACACAAGATATAACCTTTAGAGTTCTCCCTGTCTCATTTCCATTAGACACAAAATGATAAAAAAGATTCCTTTGACATTCTAAAGCAGCACAGGAAACACAGCAGTGCAGTTTAGTGTGATATGGTTTTTAGTGCCATTTGAATGCCAGCAGGAGGATTCCGAGGTTCAGCCAAGTTGTTCAGCACAAAGCTCCAAGAGGTAGGAAAGGACTATTTATGCCACTGTCACATATCACGACAGATTCACACAGGGTAGACCGACACATCCCATACCAGAGAAAAGTTCCTTCAATGTCTTATGGTGCAAGTGAAGACCTGTGGAGTGCAAAGCATAATGAAGTCCAAAACTGGAACTTTCCCAATTGTATAAATATGACTCTTAGCTTTATTTCATATCACTTTGGTTTACCCTTTGAAATAGACATCATTACTTACACAGAACCCCTCACTGTAGATTTAGGGTATTCTGGCATTTTGAAACAAAACAAGAGTGGAAGCAATACATTTCTTGGCTTTGATTTTAAAAGCTTAGGGACTCTTTTAAAAACAAATTTTACAGTGACCAGCTTTTGAGTTAGCTCTGCCAAAAAAGAATTTACAACTAAGGAGACCGAAGGCATTACCTGGTGAGGGTTATCCTGCAACACTGAGAAAAGCCTGTACAAAGCCATCTGTAGGATATTAGACATTAAAATGAGATTTAATCAGCATGTAATGGCTTAATAACTGTCTTTTGGGCTTGAGAACTAAAGTGATTTTCTGCCCCTTGGCTGTTTTGACATTGGTATTTTGATGCTGGTATTTTAAATGTGTGCAACTGTAACATTATTCTCTTCTTTCTGGAAAATCTTCTGTATAATGGCCACAACCTGCTGAACTATGAATATTTATTATGTTTGTTTCTTCCCTGTGCTTCTTTGCTTGCTTCCTTGCACATGTGAGAATATGTATGTATAGTTTCTTTTGTATTCTTTTCATAGACTACTTTAGGGCAGGTTCTGGTCTGCCAGTGATTTCTGGCCCACAGGGTGAAGAAGATTTTGAACCATGAATACTGTCTTGCATGTTCTGTGAAAGTTCTGAAAAATGTAACTTTTTTTTAATTAAAGTGAATTTACAAGGTTATTTGCTGTTGAAAAAATTATTTCAACTAATACTAGTATTTCTAATTAAAGGGGCAAACTTCGTAAGGTAATTAACAGATGAGATAGGATACAGTCTGCTGAAAATGACTTCCTGAGGATTTTATGTCATATTTTTCTGTTACTAATAGAAAGGTAGTAATGTACTTTTGATGGTACTAATGATGAGGCTACGTAAAAGATCACATCTTGCACAGACTGAAGGGTCTGAACAGACAGGAATGAAAGATCTGCAGAATAGCCTGGGACTGAATTCAGCACTGGGCCGTAGCAGCCTGTGTTTGAGAGGTGTCAGGGGCTGCACAGGACCCCTGCTTCCACAGGCTCTTTGCTGTCCTGGGACTCTGCACTTCAATGACTCTTAGAGAGAGAAGGTTACCATAGTTCCTTATTTTAAAGGTTTTCCTGGGAATACTGAATTAATTATCAAGCCAACATAATATTCCTAGCCAGACTAAGCAATGCAGCTGTTTAACATTTGATTCTAATTGTAGAGCTCAAGCTGAAGGGTCTATAATGCAGGGTCCAACAATGTATGTTACTGGTAAAGGTGTGTGATGTTGTCTTGATAAAGACTTTCAATCACCAATCCATCTTCCTTAGCTAAAAAGTACAGGTGTTTGTTTTGTCAGATTTAAATACACAGAAATGTTGAAGCATGTCCTCAAAAAGTAATTTTGTGCTTTTTGAATTGCTTCATTTCTGTTTCATGTTATGCTAAATTTTTTATGATGATCATAAAATTAAAACAGTTTGATACTATGCACTGAGATTTATGCCATTCCACACTCCTTGAAAGGGTTAGTTTGGAAAAAAGTTAATGGATGAGAAATTTGTTATAATGTCTTCTGGAAATACAAAGAGAGGTTAAAAAGCTGAAATTTATTTTATTCAGAGCTCTCAAATACCTTTTTATCTTCCATTTTAGTGAATAAAATCCTGTTAGCCTAATTCAGATAATCCCTTAAAGAATGGTTTATGTCTTAGGAAGTGGTAACTTCACAAAAAAGTGCATATGGATTATTTGAGGACTATTATGTCATGAGAGATTCAGTAGAACATGTTCTCACCTTCAGAAACTTGATTAGAACATGACCAAACATTCCATTATCTCATTCTCTGTCCTCATATCCCAGTCCTTTCTGTTTATTGCTGTTTGAAGAATATTTTCTGTAAGTTTGTACATTGAACTACTGCATCTGAAAAACTGTTTTCCACACATATGGAAACTTGGATCAGTATGATTGATTTTCTTAAGGCTGAGGTTCAGATCAACACTGGAAAGTATTAAAAGTTCATTGTTTAGATAGCAGATCAATTATAAAACTGGTTCTATTCTGTTAAATGAAGAAATTCAAAGCTTCGAAGAGTATTAAAATCTGCAATTATTTCAATTTTAGATAAAAAATTGAAGAGATGAGAATGCTTTATGCACTGCATCTTTGAGGGCAGTTGAAATATGCAGTTGAGATGATAGTGTGGCATGTTAAAGAAAATATACCTTCCCTAAAATGTGTCACATAATAAAACATCATTTATTATTTTTAGCTGGCTCATACATGGCTATTTATATTTATTTATATTGCTGTTTCTTCTCTAGAAGAGAGCTTGTCACCATATCTTGATATTCTTCAAGTACAACCCTTAGAGAATAATGCTTGCTGTGGAAACAATTTCAGAAAAGTGACATATCTTTCAAGTGTAACCTTTTCAGCTGAGATCAGTGCTGTGCACCTGGAAAATCTTAAAGATTTATTGATAACAGTAATATGAAAAAAAGTTTAGGTACAATAATATATAGTATTGTGAATAATATAATAATGATATAAGCTTTCTGCTGTTATTTGCTTCCTTGCTTCCTCAAGCAGGAACATCTGAACTATTTGATTTTTTAAAGAATGTTGCCTTTCTGGAGAAGTTTTTCCTTGACCATTGTAGCTGTGGGGCTTCAAGAAGAAAGAAACTGTAGAAACTGTATCAGGGCATGAGAGTTTATATACAGCCAGTCTAAAAGGCCACTTCAGAAAAATCTCTCTCACATGGGGTCAATATGGTAGAGACTTAGAGACTTGCTGGGGCAGGAAGAGCTCAAACCACTGAGTAGTGATTGTGCTCATACGTTTTCTCTTATAAAAGTCAGTAAGTTTTGATCTAAGGATGGTATTTGCCTTATGTGGGCATGTGTGTGTGTCTATATATAGGTATGTAATAATCCTGGTAAATCTGCTACTTGTATTTGAATGTGCTAAACCAGCAGTTCAAGCCAACTATAAATAATCAGAATAACAGGTTTGCATTGCATGTCTATATGAAAACCTTCATCAGATTTTTTGAGCTCACTCAGATGACACAGTGGAATCTGAAGAAATATTGATGTCGGTTGTGTATTGCTTAGGTAAAGTTAATTTCTTGTCTTTTGGAGAAATTGTCTAATCTATATATCTAATTAATAGACCAATGGCCAAATGATCCTAACACATAATTTGCTCAAAACCCCTGAAGAGTTAAATGGGCACTTGCCTAATGCACTTACCTTCTAATCCATGATCAGTGGTAAAATTGAGCAGAAAGTTTAAGTTTCGGCAGAATCAGTAAACTGATATAAATATAGTGGCTATTAGTACTTTTTGTGTCAAAAATATTGGCACAAATAAAATCTTCCTTTATTATTGCAGTTTCTTGGTAGCAAATGTATCAATTAAAGCTTAGGAATCTTCAACAAAAGTCAGCTTCTGGATGATGAAAACACATTTCTCTGATCTACTGGCAGCAGAATACAGCTCAGCAGTGACATCAAAGCTATTGTTAACCCACATCTTCATCCAGATCTGATGAGGAAAGATAGAACAATCAATGACTTGGTGAGCTGGAAACAAATTTCAAAAATTAAAGTGAGCCAAATACAGTAAAATACTGAGTAAAGTGATGGATTCTCTATGTCTTGGTAAATTTAGTGAAGTCTGAATGCCTTCTGGTATTTGGTCAAACACCAGTGTTGATAGCAACATAGAGGTAGAAGGGGAACTGTATGATTATTTCAGTTTATTTCAGTTATGTACTAACTGATCTTTGACACTGCAGTCATGAACATTATGTACGTCAGAAAAAAGAAAAGCTCAGCTGCTTCTGGAAATCCATCTGTAAAATGCACAGTGGTACAGCAGATAATATCTCAGTATGGGGCACCTTGTTCTCATTCACAATAGACTGTTCCCATGTATCATCCTCAAAATCTCATGGGCATAATAGAAATAGCAGGAGTCAGAGCTTATCATAGCATAAAACCATGGTCTTGTGGTCATGACTAATAAACTACCTGTATGAGGGCATTGAGTCATATCCTCTGCAAGACTCTGCAAGACAGGTGGTTGTTTGCATCATAGCAACTGCCATGTAGCCAGCACAAAAGTTGTCGTCTTAGCTGCCACCAGAATAACTTTTTTTAATGTGCTGAAGGTGTCAGCAGAGCTGTGTTTAGGTGAAAAGTAATAGATTGTGTAATGGAAGACAAGACTGGATGTAATTACTTTATTTAAAACTTATGAAAATATGAAAGGTAGCATCAAAGCTGTTCATTTCTTACAAAGAGAATACACAGTCTGCTCTCATCAAAACTTTCATAGGCTCAGTGACAACTGCTAGGCTACTGGGCTGGTTCTAGAAAAACCTTTGTCTTTTTCTTTAATGTATGATCCGTACAGATTCAGGAGTTTTTCTAGAGAATTCATGGTGGCATGGGTAGTTTAGTGGCTCTTGACCTTTGTGGCATTGCCAATGAGATCAACACTGCTTAGGCAGACTTCAGATAGAGCTTTGTATCCCATTTTTTGACTTTTTTTATCTCTAATTGTTATGTATTTTTTGTTTTGTTTTTCTTGCTACTGGCTGTGGAATCTGAATTCTTCCTGTGACAGCTATGTCAGCTGGAGGTTGTTGGCTACACCTGCTGAGATAGTTGCATAGAGGGGCAGGAACTCAACATTGTGTCAAAATCTCATCAGTACTTTAAGAGAAATACTTCTATCCGGAAAATCAGATATTTATCCCAATTTCACATGCTCCAAGAGAGTCCCTGGAGAGGGAATGAAAGTCTGTAATATTGCAGCAGCACTTGATTTGCTTTCATTATCTACAGGAGTGCAGACTTTTTCAGAACAACCAAATGCCAGCTACATAACTGTCAATGGTGCAGGTTCTTAGGGCATCCCCTGAATTATTACTTATCCTGTAACAGTACCCAGTCTCCTTCCACAGCACTGTTCTTTTGATCACAGAAATCACATACTAGTATAGAAACAATTACAGGAGCTTACTAGAAGTGGCACATTTTGGATGGCTTTAATAGAATGTTAATGCGTTACGTATCTATGCAGTTGCTTTACTCAGAGGTTTTTCTTGATGCAGCTTGCAGAAGTAATGACTGTTTAAAACTGCGCCAAGTATGTTTGAATTAACTACTTCTCTAAGGAAGCCACTCTGTAGTTATAGAAAAGAACTGAACTTTCCCATAATACCTCAATAAGAAAAATGCTTTTTCTCTACTTATTACCCAGCTGTAAGTTGCTAAAGATGTTATTTGCAAATTTGTGTATAACTCTTGCCTTTAGGAAATTTTTCCCTTCTTTCTTCTCTTACACAGCTGAGAAGCATGGAAAAAAATGAAGAATACATTTGGTATCCATTCACTGCTACTCAGATATTCATTTTGTAACATACTATATTACTTCTCAAAGTTTAGCATTCATTGAACTAGCAAGAGTGGTTATAAATATGCTTTACTGAGTATTTATGATCTCATGGATGGATTTCATATGCATAGATGCATATGCAATATGTCTATGTATAAATTATGACTGAAATATAGATGCTCTGGTATTTGTTCAGATACTTAAAAATCCAAGAAAATTCATATATTCCTGTTAATATTGTTTCATCTCTTTCTATACCTTACAGTAGATTGTCCTATTGATGTTGTTCCACATTGTGAAAACAGCATATATTGCTTAGGCAGCTGCTGCAGGAATCATCTAAATGTAGATCAAACAATGACTGCCCTATCTAAGTGCTAAATAGAAAATTATTGCAGCCTAGCATGTGAAGTTGACCCAGGCTGGATGCCAGGAGCCTACCAAAGCTGCTCTATCCTCCCCTCAGAAAATATAATGAAACATACATGGGTCAAGATCTGGGGAGAGATCACTCACCAGTTATTGTCACAGGCAAAACAGACTTGACTTGGGGAAATAATTTTAATTGATTACCAATCAAACCAGAGCAGGATAATGATAAATAAAACCTGAATCCTATATCACANTTACCAATCAAACCAGAGCAGGATCTGAATCCTATATCACCTTTTCCCCATCCCTCCCTTCATCCTGAGGTCAATTTCACCTCTGATTTCTCTACCTACTGCTGCCCCAGTGGCAGAGTGGGATAGGTAATGGGGGTTGTGGTCAACTCATTACACATTACTTCTGCTGCTCCTTCCTTCTTAGGAGGACAACTCCTCACGCGCTTCCCCTGCTCCAGCATGGAGTCCCTTGAATTGGAGACATTCCTTCAGGAGCAGCCTGCTCCAGCATGGGTTCCCTATGGGGTCACAAGTCCTAGCAGCAAACCTGCTCCAGGGTCGGCTCCTTTCTCCATGGAGCTACAGGTCCCGCTAGGAACCTTCTCCAGCCTGGGCTTCCTATGGGGTCACAGCCTCCTTCGGACATCCCGTTGCTCTGACCTGGTGTCCTCCAAGGGCTGCTTCACCATGGACCTCCATGGACTGCAAGGGGACAGCCTGTCACCACAGGCTGCAGGAGAATCTCAGCTCTGACACCTGGAGCATCTCCTCCACCTCCTTTTCCACTGACCTTGGTGTCAGGGTTGTTTTTCTGCTCCTTCTTAAATCTGTTATCCCAGAAGTGTTACCACCATGGCTGATGGGCTTGGCCTTGACCAGCAGTGGGTCCATCTTGAAGCTGGCTAGCGTGGCAGATAAGGGAGAAGCTCCTAGCGGCTCCTCATGGAGCCACCCCTGCAGACTGTGCTGCTGGTAGCCACTGCTACCAAAACCTTGACACACAAACCCAAGACACTGAGTTAAGCTGTATTTTGATAGAAGACAATTTTAGTGTTGGCCTCTGGTCTTTAATTTATTTGTTCTTGTTTTTCCAAGACATTACACATCAGAGAGTTTCCCTCCATGTGCCATCTGTTTCCTTGCAATTGGGAATGGTAGAATAATTTTCTGAAGAATTGCTGACAAGATGTGACAGGGGAACAGTAATCCATAAGAACGAGATTTCTCATTAAAGTCACTCAGCTCATCTGTGATACAGTAAGCTCTTGATTTACACTGGTCACCTCTGGAGCAGGGAGGACAGTGACTGCTAAGTTACATTTTTTATTGCACAGGCAATTGGTGAGGTTCTTGACAGTAACTGGGATTGCTGTCAGATCAGTTTTCATGGCACAGACACACTTATCTAAGTGAGATTATTCTAGTTAGACAGTTTCTCATAATAACAGATGTCATCATAAATGCCTCTTGACTTTAGTTACTTCATGATGTCTTAATGTTGGCTGGCTGTTGTCATGTCATTCCTTAGGCTTTTGCTAGGAAGAGCAGGTGGACTGCACAAGATCCCTCATGAATTATAGCAGACCTCTTTTTTTGGCCTCTTAAATTTATTTCCTGTGTGTGCCTCCCAGTCTTCTCTCATGAGCAGAACCTTAGTGCAGATCACTGCTGCTACTCTTGCTGAACAGCCAGTTTATGACATACTGGCACACTGGACATGTCAGCCAGCTGATAATAGTTGCAAGCAGACAAAGTAAATTGCTCTAGGACAATTTAAAAATTAAATATCTGCCATAGAAGCTTGGGTGGGGTGAAGAAGGTAAGGACTAATATGATAGAAATGAGAGACAAGGTCACAGAGCTGGTGGTCAGAAGTGGTGTTTCAGGTCACTTAGTCTGGCTACTTGCTTAAAGCAGCACCCTGGAGGCCTCAGACCACAGGGGAGTACACATGGATAGGAAGTATACCTGGGCTTAAACAGGAAACGGAGATGTCCTCTTCCAACTGCAGAACCAGGCCTTTCCACAGTACAATGAAATCTTCTTTTAAGTCATGATCAGCTCTTCCCTGCCCCTCTGTTTCTATACATTATTTCATAATAAATGCCACCTCTCTTTTCAAGGGGGTCCTCAAAGTATTTGAAAGTACAGAGAAAGTTAAGCCTGTATATAATGTGAATAAAGAAGAATCCTATGCAATGCGAAAACAAGAAAAAGAATCCATGATTTTGTGTAAATCATCAGCTGGAATAAAGAATTTACTTTTCTGATAAATGGCAGCTCCTATGCTATTTTTTTAGTCTTAGTGAATAAGGAGCCTTGGGGTAAGGACCTTTTCCTATCTTACAAAAATCTGAGTAAAAGAAGTGTAGAAGCTCATCAGCTTTCAAGCAGAATCACGTTTAGTTTTGAGCTGCCAGTATTGTCAGGTGAATTTCAGAATGTAGGTCTGTGTGCTTTCTGGCTTAGCCACTGTTAACAGGGGAAGAATGAAAAATCTAAAGTTGGACTTCTATCCCAAGCTCTGAAGAGACTAAGAGATGTGCTTAGTTTCATATAGAAATGTAGTTTAATGATCTCAGGACATTATTTCAGCTGAATTCATGTGTTTGGAGTAGCTCTTCCCTAATTATTCATGCCAAAGTTTGCTAATGGGGTACTACACAGGTTTTAACAAGAGTGACTGTCTGTTTAAGGTAAGATAGTCTGTCTTACCCAGCAGATCTGAAAAATAAAAAAAAATTCATAATGTTTCACTCCAAATTTACCTTTAAAGTTGGTTATATTACCCCTTCCTTCTCACAAATGCTTCAAGGAAAACGTGAAAATACATCTGGAGACTATTAAGCAAATGAAGATCACAGCACAAGGTAGAATATCTAATCAGAGTAGCTGTTTGCTAGATAAAAGGGTACACACCTTAAAGCAGTGAGAGCTCCAGCTCTGTCATGAGGTGGTGGATGTACTGACCCATATTAGGGTGTTCTGCTTTGCATCCTGGCATGCAGATTTGCTTTGGTTTTGTTGCAAACCCTCTAGTTGGGATCCTCTGGAAACAGGAGCCTAGAGAAACAGCATGATTGGCTTCAAAGACTATTTTGTTGTGATTGCTAAACCAGCTGCATTTTTCCACTAGCTCACCATGTCAGATTCACATAAGCATGCTCCAGTGCCTAAGCACACTTGTAAGATGCTAAATTCAGCCAACCATCTTTTCACTCCTTAGGGGCTGAATGGGGAGTGTGAATGGCAGACTGTGGAGGAAGAGACTAGCAGATCACACAACGCCAGACTGACTGCTGAGTTCCGAGTCACTTAGTCAGAACCCCCTAGAACCACCTTAATAATTCAATAAGGCAGATAATATTTTGAACTTGGTGAATAGTAATGAAAGATTCTATAGTAGTCACCTCATTAGCCTTTTCTCACAAGTATGGAACATTAGAGCAAATTGTGGTTTTGTAACTCCAAGTAACTCCCAATGAAGCAACTTTAGAGAATGTTCCCAGAGAAAGTTCTATGGTCCACCTATCCAGCATGGTATTGTTGCTGGCTAATAACTTTTTGCTGGCTCTTCCTCTAAGCAATGTACCCATATGTGTGACCTCAGTCTGAGTCTATGCTCTCAGTTTTCCAGTATACAAGCACCTTGAATTGAGATCCATAACTCTCTCAAAAGATAATTATACAAAAATCTGAGTCAGCCCAATAACTTCACTTGGATAACACCATGTAAACAGAAAAATCCTTTTTGTTGGCTGAAATATTGCCTAGAATGATTAGAGTCAGTGCACAGACACTTGAATATGCTGTTAACATGTAGCTTTGAAAGACTGGTAATTTTTTGAACAAAAAATATGCAAAACATTTAAGCTATTGTGTATGAAGATGAAAGATATGCGGTTTAAATTGAAAGCTATGGGAGTAACACTGGAATGAAGGTACTGTGTCTAAAGAATGAATTAATCAAATGATTTTTGCCAACTGTTGACTTTTTTCAGAAATAAAAAGCAAAACTATCTACTTGCAAATAGACAATTCTAACTCATCCATGAATGCTGTTTGTGTAAATTACATATGGATTGTTCAAAACCAAATTCTTCTTGTGTCTTTGTTCACTTGCTTTTGCAATCCTTAGTATTTCCAATGAGTCTCCTAAGGAAGCCTCCAGCTTGAAATAATATGAGTTTTAACTCATAATTGTGAAATAAGAATAAATTAAAAACTATCTTCAGCTTTTTTTCATCATGAACATAATGTGAAAATTTACTACTTCTTATATGATCACAGCTATGTGGATATTTGCAAGTTACATGAGGTCTCAGCAGCCTTGAAGTCATCACATATGCGACATTTTAAGAACAAAACAGTAGTCATTGACAGTATATTTATCATCATGGATCCTTCTGCTATTTCTTACTTGTCTTGCATAGGCAATGACAAGGCTGAGAAGAGCAGTTGGTGATTTCTCTTCATCTCTGTACCTGGGCCTCTCATCATGACAGGATCCTTCTCTACACAGAAAGAGGGAAAGCTACTGCTGTTACAAATACGCTCATTAAATCAGAATTATGCTTTCATTCAAAACATATTTGCATTTATTTGGATGTTTTTCTTGATGTATTTTTTCTGTCTGCGTTGGTGGATGCATACACTTCAATACATGCAAAACTTAAATGCACCGAGTGGAAGCCCTCAAAATGCAAGTCTTACACTTTTTGAAGCTAGATGTTAGTCTCATATTTGACAGTGAATATTTAGATACATACTCCAAAGGAACACATTCACATTGCCTTTTGTCTTAATAAACATGGTCTTTCTTATCCTATGATTTGTGATGATTATAAAATGATAAGACAAATGTCTGCATTCTGAGAACATGCTGAATAGCTGATGCAAGAAAAAGCAGTTTTGAAGAGATTTGCAACTGAAAGGTCACCTGGCAGTATGGCAACATGTTTAATGAACCAAGAGTAAGCTAGTTTAACATGCTTCTCAAGGATTCAGAAAAAAGGCCTAGAGTTCCTCTGTGCCTGGTATCAAGGCACTGTGTTTGGAGGCCTTTTAAAACAGACAAAGCCCAAGCACTTTTTGCCAACTGTTGACCCATCCTGATGTTCTTCACAAAGGTCACCTACAGGATGACATCACAAATGGACATGGGCTAGAACAAGCGTTTAGGGTTTATGTACAAAGCTTTAGCTCATACCAAGCATGTACAATGACAAATACATTATGGCATCAGCATATTAGCATATCTAAGAGTTTGGGTTTGATAGCTGCTGCAGAGAAGGACTCTGGCTTTTTATCACCTACACAGCAGAAGGATTTTGAATGTTACTTTTGGCACTTGCTAAAGCATTGACTGCCTCCTGCTTTGATAGCCCATGCAAGAGAGAAGGTGTTTGCCCCATGCTGCAGCTTCACTTAGATTCTCTCAGTCCTTCAGTTTACAGCTAGGGGGCTTAAAGGGAGTCACTGTTTCCTTTTACCAGGACATTCCTGCGAGAGATTTATAATGCCTTTCTCAGGTACTTTTTTTTCTCAAATAATTTTCTCAGATGGGTGGGGCAAAGAATGTCTTGCTAAATAATAGAATAGGAAAAGGCTTTGTCACAAGCACAGGCTAAGTACATCTTATTTACTTAAGCTCTTGTCCCAAGGAGAGACTTTTATCTGAAATGCACCTCCTTAGGCTGATGTTCCCAGACATTCTTAATGAGTGCTTCCTTATCAGACAGGCGCCCTGTGCTGGTTTGATTATTGGATGTGGGGACTGGGATTGCTTGCACTTTGCATAATGTAACTACAGTTATTTGCTGAGACCAGTGCTATTGTCTTTACTCATTGGCTTCTTGTTGTCAGCCTTAATTAAACTCTTGCAGAAATACTCCATAGAAATTACTCTACTGCCAAATATTAAGAGAGAAGTAATAAAACTGAGGCAGAACATTTTAATTCATTGCAAACAAATCTTTCAGAAATCAAATCTTTATACAGCCATGAAAGATACAGAAGAAAAGGTAAAGGATCACACCTCCTTAAAATCCTACTTTAAATTGTATTTTCTATACTTAGACAAAGAAGCATTGGTAAGTTCTGATGAGTTTTCAGAAGAACAATAAATAAAAAGCTGAATTAACAACCATGGTCCAAATGATGCCATGGAAAGTATTTGCAGTTTAAGCACTGTAGAACTTTCTGTATTCAGTATTTTCTTCTTAGTTGTTCCACTGGGTGGCACAACTCCTACGTTGCCTTTTTCAAAGATATCACTCAATATTTGAATATGTTAAATTATTTTACTGTATTATTTTGTGTTGACAGCTGCAGCCTTGAGTTGTGATCACATTGCCTAGCCAGATTAAATAAGGAATTAAAGTAATTGGGAGGCAATTGCTACTGTACTGTCTTTAATCCAAGACATAACCTACACCCCCCATCCTCTCTCTCCCCGCCCCATCCACTCTCCTCCCTCTTCCAAATTGTGGTTATCTGACTTGGAACAAAATCTAATGTGTTAGGAAAACGCATAGATCAGACCTTAGGAGCAACTAAAGCTTTCCACAAAGTGCATTGGTTTCCAGACAGAAAACAAAAAGTGTTTGCCCCCTTAATGAGAACTGCTTGTCAACCTGTATTTTAAAAATTTCTCCTGAGACCCTTATGCTTCCAGGGTGAAAGGATAAAGAAATTGTCCTGCATTTTGGATGCACCCACCCACAGTCTTTTATTTAATCCTCACTAATGGTAAGGAAGAATTCTAGACTTCCAAATCCTGTCCGCTCAAAGAAATGGCACTTAGAACTCATGACAGCATTTCTCACCCTGTGGTTGCCTTGCTGATGCAGATTATCTGGGTTTGGCCTTCAATGTTATAAAATGTTCTGACAGACTCACAAGACTGTTGCTTCACAGCTTCCCTGATTTACTGGGAAGCTGGTTATTTGCTCTCCCGTTCTTAATCTCCTTAAGTCTTTTCCTTAAAAATAAAATTTAAAAAATCAGTGTATTCCTCACCAATGAGCCCACTGCAATTCCCATTTCTAACCCTATGAAGGACTTCAAACCTTTGAACTGGATGACTCCTGACATGACCAGGCTATGTTACCTCAGCTTATCCTCAGGCAGGGGACATGCAGTGGCAACAGCAGCACAAGCAACTCCTTCGTAGTTCCATGTTTGTTGGATCTCATTATGGGTGAGTATGATTAAGGACAGAAATCCTGCAGTGTTTAAATGAAGCATTTTCTTATAGTGACAGGGATTCTGAGGTATTTCCACATGTTATCTTTCATATTTATTCATCAGGTGCCCAAGGAAAGCCCTTCCATTGTGCAGTGATGGCCTCTCTATCAGTTCTGCTTCCACCTATATTGAGCCCAGGGGTTAATTTCAGTGAAAACTGAAAGAGGAATAGGTAGGACATAAAGGTGTCTAAATGGGTAAAAAATTTGGGAGACTTGGCCTGTGACTAGAAAAGAGCTGTCCGAAGAAAGATTGCCCTGACAGAACTCGCATTATGTATAGGATTTGGCTATAGCTAATCAGTCAAAATGTACCTGACCATCCAATTAACATTTGTGCACTGTCAGATTAGCTATAACTCTGCTTTCTAGCTGTCTCTTGCAGGATGCAGCTGGAAATATTGCTGCAGGAACTAGGTCATGACAGTAGGGGACGAATCTATAAGAAAACCATTTCATTAGTTATGCTACTCATGCAGCAGCTAATTTTAAATGAAGAAAATGTCTTACTAGTCAGGTTCACGTAAATCTTTTGTGCAGGAGGTTTATGCTTTTATCTTTAAATGCACTGTGTTTTAAATTTTCAAATAAATATGTTTGGGCTTTGTAGATTTAATTTTCATTTGCTGAAATCCCACTACAATAGGGTTAGCTCCTTTGTAACTATAAGAGAAGCAAGGCTATAAGGATATTCTCTATGGCAGGTGACAGCTCCAGACAGTAAATCAGGATTATATATTGAAGCTCATTAATTTACCCATTTAAGCAAACTTCTACAATTCATTTTTGTGTCTAGAGTGCTTTAAATTTTCTGCTTTCTTTTTAAGCTACAGCTGTGCCCCCAGATCTTTATACGCATGGGATAAATTCTTCTTGACTTCAGTGGAGTTCTACCAGCCAGAAATTTTGCTTCTGGCCTTCTTTGGGATTTAAATGGTGTGTGTTTGGAAGAAAATGTCAGATTAGACTCAGGAGAAAAAGAAATATGAAGAATACCCACATGTCTAAGCTATGGACAAAAAAAGGAAAGTGGAAACTGGTGCTGAATTATTTTAAGTTACATTTTATACTTGCTTGGAAATTCAAGTGTGTCTTTAGCTTTCCCAGGTTAGATAACATATCTGAAGCATTGTTTAGGACAGCAGGTATTTATGAGAAAGCTGATTGGAATAGAAATTTTTAGCATCTTTTTTGGTAAGTGTGGTTTTTTGTCCTAAAATAAAACATGGCATTTTTAGGAGAAATAAGGAGATTATTTTTTAAAAAATCCAGTTTTCAGTAAGAAAGTCTCAAAGGACAGTTTTGCTTTCCTTTTACAGAAAAAAAAAAATTGCTACAAATGTGAATTTTCTTGGCAAAGAACTTTGTTTTCTTAATTGTATTTAGTATCTGTGTTACTCCTGTGGTTCCAATCATACCGATGTATCCTGATGCAATGTCTGTTAATCAATGTCCTTGCTAGCTCTTACATTATTCTTTCCCAGTTCCTTATTAGTGTTATTTGAGGTTCATTATTACTGCTGCAGCTCCTGCTGAAGAGCTGGGGCTCTGGAGGTCTTGCACTAGGTTAGATTGCCCTTGCAGATGCCAGGCAGAAATGTGGCTCTGTGAGGGCTCTGAGAAATGAAGAAATGAAGTTGTTAGGACATGTGTGTCTGTGCAGTGGTGAATGATTAAAGGGTGACCAAGGGGTGGGGCAGATGACGCCCTAACTCATAGTGCATGTCAGTGAAACAGGAGTGTGGCTGGGTTTCCAAGGGATTGTGATAAGGAGAAGGGTATTTCCCCTGTGAGCACTCCAAGGCTGTGGATACTCTGGACAACCTTGTTCCTCTTTTGAAAGCAAGACCTGTAACAGTGAGAAACAAGGATGCGTGTGTGAAAGGAGAGGTTCTGTATGAATGAGAACCTGCAGGTAACATAAGAGCTCCTCTTGCTAGGCGCTCACAGAGGAAAACAGGAGAAAGAGTTGCTTGCCACCTGTTTTCTTTGCTCTGTTCTGTTCTGGGTTTTTTTCCTCTTATTCTTTTCTGTGAGAGAACAGAGCTTCTCATCCCCTTTGTTTTTCAAAATGCATTTTTCCTGCTGGCAAGTACCAACTGTGAGCATGATTGTAACCAGTAGAATCCCCTTTTAGTGATAGTTTTTCACTATGTTTATGGAAAAGATGAAAACTATGCTGGCCAAAACACTCTTTCCAAGGAAAATTGTTTCTCTACTAACTGATCTTCTGAGCGCTACCTGCAGCTTAGTTTCTTCCTTTAGAATCTTTGTTGCTTTGGAAAGGAGGATCAGGCTTTTGCTCAGTACATACAGCAATCCTAATGACTGTAACTTGGAACTTTTTTCTACTCCTAAGAAAATGAAACATTTTGTACTATTTACTACACAAGATATTTTCTTTATGAACTATTATCTAAAAGTAGCACATATCCAACAGAACAGCAATGAATGCTCATAAAACAAAGTGAGAGTTCATGATTATTTGCAGCTTCTCATTAGGGTGTGAATCAAATCCTTTAGACCCTAAATTGTCGATTTATTTCTTCAAGCTCTTTCTCTAGCTCTGATACTCACATGCCTAGCTAGATGCATCATTAGCTTCAGCATAAGAAGGACTTCAAATAAGGCAGTGCTGTGAACTCGGTTGTCTGGTTCCAAGTGCTTGCCTACTGCAAAACACAGAAAGTGTGGGGGTTTTCCTTCAGATTTTAACTTTACACTCTGAGTTGCACAGGTGGCTTTAGTATCAGCAGTAACAATGAAAAGCAGTAGACGATTAAAAATTATTTTTAAAGAGAAAATTGCACAACATCGAACTGTGTTTTAAGAATAGTTATTGAAGTGCTTCTGCTACCTAGTTCCAAGTATGCAATATTCAACAGCAGAATTTGTATCAGTTACAGAGGAAGGAACAAGTAATGGAAATTTAATGCAATTAAGAATAACTGTTTTTAGAGAACTTTCTGCATGGAACTGAGCCATTGGCTTATGCTCTCTTGGGCTGTTCTAGTGTCATCTATAAGGGAGGAGGGTTCAGGGTCCAAGAATGTCTGTCATGAAAAGTGACAGTTTAGGGTATGTTGGGTATGTTATGTCTATAGGCTATGTTGGGTTTGCTGTTAAATGTAGAAATTTCTGCTATTTTCTCACTAATATTGTTGTTCTTTAGGCCATCTAACTCAAAGATAATTTTTTCGACATCCTGTCTTTCATGGCAAGCATTTCCAAGAAGAAAGTCTATTTCTCTGCAGCAATAGAAGGTAAGTGAAATTATAAAAGCAAAGATGCAGAAGGCACATGGTATACCTTGAAATAAATCCAGCCTCTGTTGCAGCAAACTGGTGGTATCTAGATGTCTTATCAGCTGTATTATCCTGTAGAAGGCTTTTAATGCCTGCAGCTTCGCAAAGTACAAAGTGAAGACTGAAACAGGGCTGTGACAAAAAGTCCAGCAAACAAACAGAGGTGTTAATGCCAGCCATAAATGATAAGGAATATAGAGGTTGTAGTGATTCAGGTCATGTAAGGACTTAAAGACAGATACAGGGAGGAACTTCACAAATGTCAAGCATCAGAATGTACTGAAGAGAAAAGAAGCTTCGATTGATTTTGAATGATGGATTTGATGTCAATGACATGAGAAGAGGAGAAATGCTTAGCTTTTCCTGTATTGGTGGTTTTACTGTTTTTAATTAGAAAGATAAATAGAAGTAGTAGAGGTGTTGAGAAAAGCAACTGACATGGCAAGATCTCTGCTGACTTACTGGAGAGGAGTTCTGAAACCAATATTTGAAGGAACAAGAGGCATCTTTGTTGAGGTATATATAATTTTTTTTAAATGTATTTTTTAAATGAATCGAATTTCACAGTACTCACACTGGTTTGTGAATACTACCAGAGGTAAAAAAACTCCAGGCTGCTGAAGGACACAAGGATGACTGAAAGAAAAAAACTAAACTGTAAACCAGTCTCTAGAGGAATAGACAGTAAATGAAGTGGGACAAAACTCAAAAAAAAATTGCTGGAGAAAACTCCTTTAGTCCTCCATTTAGCAATGTAATTGGTGCTGTATGTGGATTCAGTGTTTTTCCTGTACATATCTGCTTGAAAAATGGGGAAGAGAATGATCTAATGCATGTCTTCTATTTCCATATTTTCACATCAATTTAACTACCCTAGAACTTGCAGAAACATTTTTCCAGCGCTGTTCCCCAGTGACACAAGACACATGACTTCAAATGTATCAAGGACTATCTTTTTGTATCAGTATATTAGGTGAACTTGATACTTTATTTAAAGGAGAAAAAGTGTGGATGAAAGAACTACGAATTCAAGATGTTAAGGTTAATAGGTCACAATCTAACCTAAATAAAACTCTATGAGGCTTTAGCCTGGGCAAGGACTGTGGGATTTAGCCTTAAGAGAATTAACAAGGTACATCAGGTCTCGTCACTGTTCTGGTTGCCAGAAGCCTCTCTGGACGGTGTCCAGAAATACATTGTCAATCACAGTAGATTAAAGCAGCTAATACAGGAAATTATGTGTGCTGTTTTACATTGCCTGTTCTGTTATCTGGACAGGTACAGTAATAATCATACAGAGAAAATAGGAGGGAAAAATCCTGAATTATTTTAATCAGCTGATGTTTTTCTCATATACTTCTTTTCTGGGAAAGTAATTATTTTCATGTAATTGTTGGCTGAGTTTTAAAAATCCCATTATAGTTCTTTCTTCACCTTGGGAATCCTTTCTGATTTTTTAAAGCTATTGTGGATCCCTCCCGCTTAAAAAAAAAAACCTCATAAAATGTTTACAAGTCTTGTTTATATTCCCATAACATTTTTCATTATGCTGTGACAGCTTCACTGAAAAATTATTTTAATTATCTCAAAATGAATCGCACAAAGAGGGAATATGAAAATATAAATCTTATGTCTGACTGTACTTTAATTGCTTCAGCTAATGAAAGAGGCATGAGATATCTGCACAATGTGAAAGCTAAATTGCATGAACAATATAACCAGTATTTGAAATGTGCTGAATTCATAGTACTCACTCTGCTTCAGTGGGAAGATATGGGGGCTGTACCTGGTTTGCACTGCTTGTTTTCTGCTTCTGGTATGGCAAACTAATTTCAATGCGAAATGGTGCTGAAAACACCTAATAATTATCTCTTCTGCTCTCTAGGTCAGCAGCATGGATACATTAATGAATAGAATGAAATAAATTTATGTTCCAGAAGCTGTGGGTCCTCTCCTGCAACCTCTCCACAAGAGTTCAGTAATGTGAGTAGTTTTTATACAGCTGTAATGTGAGACGATGCTTGTATATGGTATTAAACCACTTCCATAAAATGTCCATTGATTATAGTAAGTAACCTAATTCTACAAGAAAATTTGACAAAGCAAGATAAAAATGGGCACCAGGAGGCAATAGACTGATATTAAATATATACACACATAATGGGTCAAATCTGTAGGTCTAATTAGGTATTGTTTGTTCCCATAGGAAAAATTTTGCCTCATCAGATCCTAACCTTGTGATCTTTGACAGAATTTTATCCAAGACATTGCACATAGGCATTTTATTTTTACAGACTTCTGAACTTTCAGCTGCTAGAAGCTCTTGGTTGAAGGTGATGGATTTAACAAAGAACAAGAGTATGACAGGAAAGCAGTGTTCGAACTGTTACTTTGTCAGTGACTCTTCCACCAACATAATGCAGGAATGCTGCAAGGTTATTAGCCAACAAATCTCTCCTCTGTAGTCTAAAAATATCTCCCAATTGGGTGCCTCAGTGAAATGCCATGTGTTATAAATGGCAAAGCTGATTTCCAACTTACAGGGATAGTGAGGAAGGACTGCAGAAGCTTTGATATTTAGCAGAAAGGTAACTGACATGTTGCCGCACACGTAGCCAGCCCTAAGTAATTGTTTTCCTCCCTCAGATTAGATGCTTCTTATCTTGTGATAATGTCATAAGTCAAAGTCCTGCCATTGCTCAGCATTGTCTTTAAAGGGTTGTGGGGTTTTTTTTCTGGTTTTTTTTTTAGTGTTGGGATAATAGTCTTTAATAATTCTTCAATCTCAGAGGGTTTTCCTTTGGTTCGCAAATATTGCACTGAGTTTGCACTGAGTTGTAAATCTGTGTTATTAGTGGCAGGCATTAACAGAACACGCTTACTCAGGAAATTAGTAATGATTAGGAGAGGCTTTCTCTTAGGTCAAATCAGCAGTGACAGGACATTTTCCATCTGATGGCTGGTTTAGGTTCATACAGCTGGGGATGCTTTGAATTTGTGCAGCACATCGCCTCTGCCACTGGGAAGTTTTACCTGCTGTGTTTCCTACAGTAACAGTTTTAGCCACTGTAGCAGTGGGCCAGATTTGTCAGTAGTGTAAATGAGTGTAATAGAGCACTCACTTCTGCCAGCAGTTCTTCTGATTGCCTGTGTCTCTAATACCATGACACTGAGGCATTGAGCCAAAACTGGCAGACCTTTTCTGGAAAAGCTAATTTATGTGTTGTTCACGGGAGAAAAGATGTGGACATTTGTAATTAATGCTCTCTCTCACATCCAATAAAAACATGTAAGACAATATCCATTTCTCACAGTATATAATCAAGCAAGATGCACTATGTAACCAGGATATAAAGTATGTTAATACCCAGATATGTTATTTATAATTGTTAAATATTTTTCTCCCAAGAATGTCTTTTCTAGTTCAGATTTTTTTGTCTCTGCTTCCCACCTTGCAGTCCAGCATTGCGTCACTTAACTGTATTGCCTTAACCAGAGTGATAATCTGCCTATTTGTCAGTGTGAACCCCCTTGCCACAGGGAACATCATTAGCTTCCTCTCTTCCAGGGTAATGTGATCCCTTGGGGGTAACCTTTCATGTGCTATTGAAGCAATGCTTAGGCTGCTAATGGATCTTCCTGTTATTTTGTTGGTTTCATTTAAATTTCAAGTATTATAAATATAGAGGTCATGTATAAATCAAATGAACAGGCAGTAATTTCAGGAGTTATGTTGCAGACAACAGTTACATATACATGTCAGATTAACCAGCTGATTTTACAATCTCATTGAATGAATATGATTTTCTTCAGTTGAACATCTACCTTGTAAATTTGTTTCAAGTTGTTGATTCACCTTATGAATGTCCCACCAGTGAGCAGCAACATCTGTATTCTTCTTTCTAAATATTTATACTAACTAGGTATTATTTTCTGTTCATCAAGCCTTTCAGGGCTTTATAGTCTTTCTAGGCTGTAGCTTGGAACAAATAGTTTAGAATCTGTTATTGTGTGCTTTTGCTGCTAATTCTGTTTAACTATAATTGATGTGTTTACTTAGCTCCCTCCAGTGACTTGATGAGCAAATAAGTCCATGGTGTGCTATCATTTTAGATATTGCAAAACAAGTTACCAGAAAAGGCAAGATCAGTTCTTTAGGATGATATTATATGCAGCATTCTGCAGCATGATGACTGAATACTATCTGCTAAACCCATTTTAGAATAATAAACAGAGCATCTAAGATTTACCACATAATTCTACTATTATTTATTATCAATACTTTTTTATCCTTGGCAGAATGAATGCATGAATTTCAACATTAAGTGGGAGTGGAGAAGCTCCACACTTCTAAAAGAGGATTAGTATTTGTAGGAGAAAAAGGAGGAGGCTCAGAATCTGAATTCATTTTGTGAGCTGTATTGAAGATGCTCCTTACATCTTTGTAATGATATGCAGAAAAACACTAGCTATGAAAACAAAAAGTATTATGAACTGTATCCTGAGGAAAATCTGTCTGCTTTTACTAATGTTAGACAGAACAAATTTTACGGCACTGGGGTCCATTTGTGAAAATGGTACCATTATGAGAAATATATTGGAAGAACAAAAAATGCAGTTGTTTATGAGCTAAATTGAATCAGGAATGCTCTTGGAGCTGAAAAGCTATGGAGAAGTCTGTGCAGACAAATTGCAGCAGTATTCATAACAGGAACAGGAAAAAATGACAGTATAAAGAAAACTGATTAGATTCTCAGAGGGAACTTTTAGTCCCATTGAAGCAAATGGAAATTTTGCAGCTGATTTCAGCTGTACCACAATTTAAATATGTGAGGATGAAGCTTTGGGAGAGTTTCTTTAGATTTGTGTCTCCCCCACTGAAAGTACATCCTTAAAGACTGTAATTTTAGAGGATTGTGCTTTCAGTGTAAAAAAAGGTTTTGTGGGTTTTTTTAAAATTTCTTAATACCCAACCAATTCCTTAGGTACATCAATAAAACCAAGCCAAATTCAAACAAAAAGTAACCAAACTGCTCATGCTGAGACACATTCTCAAGAGTTATAATTTGTTATGTGATTTACTGTAGAAGCTAGGAGGTCTCCCTCAGGACCAAGTTATCACCATTTTAGGCCAAAACCCTCATAACATAGTGCCAGACCAAAGAATTCAGAGAATATGAGAAGTTAGTGTAATACTTCATGAACTGCAATCAGTCTAGGCAATAGCAGGAATTGAAATTCTAGCTGAAGCTGTTAGAACCTCATTTTCATGCAAAATAAAGGGAAAAAACCCACAAAGCCAAGAAATTTTTATTTAATTGCTTACTTCTTTTTTCTATACTTGGCTTTTCTCCTCTGCCTTACAACTTTCCTGTGTGGAAAGAACAAAGAAAGCAGAAAAAAAGAATGAGGAGGAGAGGAATAGCGTGAAAACAAATTTATATTATCTTGAAATGATAAAAAGATGCCAAAATCGCTAAAAATCAGAAATCATGTTTCCACAGGGATATAACCTGTGGGAAAAGAATTTCAAACAACTCCAGTGCCTAGAGGTTGATCTACACCTGATGTGTACAGCTGTAGAGCTTGTGGAATCATAGTTCAGAGTACAGTGACACAGGAGGCAGAACAAGGCCTATTCCCTGACCACTATTTTTTATAATTTACAAGTACCGAAGCCAGTTTTAGAAAGTGGGAAAAAAGCTAGTGAACATCTTTTACAAAAAATATTAACTTTCTTGTGGAGATTCAATAAAATAAATTCAAACAAAGAATTGTCAGGAAATAGAATGTCCTGAAGTTTTGGGACGGGATATTTGTTTTTTAAAAGTGCTTAATGATAATATTTTACTGATTTTCTGTACTAGGAATTTTGTAGTATAAATTACTTCCTTATGAGCCACACAATTTTTCAGTGTGCAATAAAGTCATACAAAATACATTGTATTCTTATTACAACTGTCAGTGAAAGAATGACCATTTCATGAACTTTAAGCCATTCAGTAGGAATTTTTGTCTGTTCCTGCATGGGGGAATTTGTGTGTATGTGTGTGTGTGTCTGTGCCTATAAAGTATAACATCTAGTTCTGCTGGAAATATCCATCATTTCACTGTAATTGCCATCGACCTGCATAATTTTACCCAAAGTGAAGCACTGTCTATAATTTCTATGCTTTTATGCAATCTGTAATAAATTAAGCAGGAAAAGCTGGGTCAGAAAGGTTGGCTTTGTGCTGTGCTGTATTCAGTACAAGAGCACTGCTCGTTCATAACTCTGGTTCCAGAGGGAATGTTGTTCTGTGTTTTATGTCATTGTTCCCAGAGCTGGAGAGTCACTGCCGTGCTCAGAATATCTTGCAGCTTCAAGCTTCCTGCAGTTGTTACTGCTGCAGCTCAGGCCTTCCTACAGCTGTACAGGCCAATGGCAGCCACCATCAGTGTGACCCGACCTATCTGCTGCTCCTTAGGGGGACATTGAGCACCTCTTTCTCCATTGCTTTCTGGCTCCTGCTCTTCTCCTATCAATTTAATTGTTCAGGCAGACAGAGCTGATGTGGGGCATTGTACTTGGGCACTGAATGCCAGGCCAGGGCCACAGAGGACTTGGGAGTCCAGAGTTTGAGAGCATGGCTCTAATCCATGAGACACAAGTCTGGAAATCAGATCAGTGATGAAGTAGCGGTACACCTTGTGCCTCAAGAAGAAAACTTGTCTTCTCCACTAGTTCACACTGAATCCCCAGGACAGGTGGTCTTATTCCTGCTTAAAATGAGGAACTTCACAGCAAACTTTGTGGGCAGGAGCACCTCGTTAAGTATAGCCAGGTCTATGATGGGTCAGATGATGCAAGAGCATAACCTTTTCATCAGCAAGTGAAGAAAAATAAAAATGGGCCTCCAATTTGTAGACCAAACGACATCTCTGTAAAAACAGCATATATGTTTTAGTTCATTTGGCCAGTGAGACAGAAAAATTGTTTATACTAGAGATGTTACAGATAAGAGTTTAGGTTTTGCTTTTTTAAGGCTGACAAATCAGAAATGTCACCCATCTGGAGTATTAAATTTTGATCACTGAGTCAGAATGCTGGAGTCCTTTTGCTAGGTTAGGTCCTCTGAAATTAGAATGTTGCTCTGTTGCTAGGCTAGGTCTCTCTGAATCTGAGTTTCTGCTTTTATGTTATGGTTTGCTCATGATTAATAAAATATTGTCTCTCTTTCTGGGCAGAAATGAACAGATGGGGGAATCAACTGATCTGATCAATTCTGTGTGTACATATACTCAGTCAACAAATACAAAATAGGAAGGATCATGCTCAGATGTTACCTATTTAAAAATATTGCACAATCACATACTATCTATGCTGCCAAAGGGGTGGATTGACTAAGGAAAATTTATTGTATGCATTTTTTATCTTCTTTTTCATTCACAACAGGTTTAATTTTAAAAATGCAGTTTTTCTAAATATTTATTCAGGATGCTGTTATTAAATGTAAATGTGGCATTTTGCATAATGTCAGTGTTAACATTTTGGATTAAGATTTTAAAGAGAAGTAAACAAATCATGAGTATTTCTTAGGAGGCATTTATGTGCTTTTCATTTCAATAACACCAAGTCAGCTGGTAAAATTGGGTAGAAAATAAGTCTCTGTGTCGTGTAAGAAATGGGAAAATTTAACATTCAGAGTGTCTTTGACATGTTTAGGACTGCAAAATCCAGCAAACACCTCACATAAGGTAGCCTGAACACAACAAAAGATTAAAACCAAAATAATCCTTGGCTGGTAAAGTAAACGGTATAATTATCTAGTTCACCCTATGCCATTGTTAGAGGGGAAATGTCTCACAGAGCAGAGTCCAACACCTGGAGCACAGCTGTCAGCCTTGGGGAGAGAGGATGACCCAAGGGAGGTGTGAGAAAACAGAGGCATTGGGAGGGTTGCACTCTCAGCCATGGCTGCCAGACCAGAAGTGACGGAATCATTAATCCTGGATAGGTCTCATGCAAGTCAGGGCACTTCAGGTTGATGGCTCTGCTGAGAAAACAGACCCAGACAGGGCTCTTTGGCACAGGACTGCATGCACAGGAAAGTACAAGGCAAGAAGAAGCCTAAAAGGAGGCACAGTGGCCCAGTGCTACACAAGGGCTTGCAAAAAGTGATGGCGAACATGCTTGGCTGTTTCTCCTGCAAGCAAGGAGGCAAAAACTGCACCTGAAAAGGTGTCTTACTGATACATGGATATTTTTGAATTTCTCAAAAGATGGATATTTCATGATATCTCTTTGTCATAATTGCAGGCTCTGCAATCCTCATGGATTGTCAGCTGCTGTGGATACAGGAGGTTGCACAAGCTGACAGTCAGGGCAAGCATCTATTTCTGCTTTTGCTTGATCTTTGGAGATATGAAACATTCGTGCCTGAGTATTTTGATGAAAAAAATTCATGACTCAGTTTTGCTCGTTCAAAGATGTTTGCAGCCCACTTTGAGCTCAAAGGAGTTTGGCTGGATGCTCCTATCAATTTGGTAATAGGGGTCTCAACACCCAGGCTTGCCCCTAAGGTGCCCAATACGCTGGCACAGGCAGTTCTAAAGCTTGACCTTGTGGGGGCCTCAAGGACACAACAAGCACAGGCCTGTTGAGAATCCAGGAGTAGAAAAGGCACGCTGAGGAAGATAATTCCTGGGCATCACTAGGTAAACTATGTTTGGAGGACCATGACTGAAAGAAGGAATGCTGTGTTCAGAGGGCGGTTCTGAAAATGGGATTTACACAGCCTAAACTACCCATGATATTGTTTCTAACCTTGAACAAGAACCACCCACAATTGATTTAACACTGAGCACAGCTGGAGTCATAAAAGACATTTTTGCTTATCTATTTCTAACTTCTTTGCATCAGCCCTGCAGAAAGGTGATTTCCCTATTGAATGACAATCAGGCTACATTACTATTAATAGAATTGAAGAAGAACACATCTGCTCTACCCTCCCCTCTTGCTGTCAAGGCTAAGCACCTAGGAGACAGCAAATGTTTCTGTTTACTAATGGAAAAGTACCTGGACAGACCTCACTTGCCCTGGGAAGATTAAAAAGTGGGCCACAGGCTCTTTATAGATAAAACAAAAGCCTAGATAGGAGGCAAACAAAGCCAGCTATGAACCAATACAGAGAAAATAAAGGAAAAATTTGTATTATCTCTACTCATCCTTATGAATTCTAGACAAGATGAACTTTCCAGACAGCTTTCCTCTGTTCTTCAGAAGGTCTGTGGTAGAGGAAATTTTCCAAATCTCAAGCTAAGAGGACAAGAGTTTCTGGGGCTGAGAAGTTGCCTCTTCTGTCTATCCTGACTCTCTCCAGATACTCTCTGTACTACACAACCCTGAATCATTGACAAAACACCTCCTTTCGTGTATGCAAGGAGACAGAAGCCATTTGGAAAAAACATGGTATAACAAAAACTCAATCTCATTTCATGATAAATGTCTCTTTCAGTAGCTCTTTCCAGAAGCAGCCTTCAGAGCATGCAATTAGTGAGGTCATTATCATTTGGAACAGGGAAACTGAGGCAGCATTTTGCAGTCCGTTCATATTAAATTGTAAGCAAAATCACAGAGGCATCATTAAAAATTACCAAACATGATAATTGCTGTTTATTCTTTGTGTTGCCTGAGAGCTATAGTGATGAACAGAGCTCTGCTTGTGTCTGTGTGATCTTACAAACACATTTTGAATGCATTACGCACAATAATTTGGTTCAAGGACAATTTAAAGCTTTCACCAGCTTCTTCAGCAGGCTTGACTAAAGGTTCCCTGACCTCCCTAGGTAGGATAATTAGGATTGCAAAGATGGTCAGAAATTATACGTAAAATATCAGAAAGTGTCTCGTGCACAGTTTCCAAAGGCTCCCATATAATGTCTCACTTGGATAGAATAGAGTTTGAATTCAATACGCTCCCAGTCTTTGAGAGGGCTCAGATTAATGCCCAAAATATCTCTTCATGAAGAGGGACTTTGTGTAAATAGTAAAAAATATTTACCTCATACAGCAATTGTTGGAATTTCCCAACAAAAGAAAGGAAGTGTAAGAATATAAATATTAAAAAATACCTTCAGAAAATAGCATTTCATATGCAATTGTATTCTTAGTATGTAAATTATTTTATCAGAATATTGATAAAAGTTAGTAAAACCTCAGATCTCATCTTTGTAAACTGGGCAGTTCTGTGTTCAGAAGCTGGTCTAACTCTGAGGAAAAATGTGATCCAATGAATTTATGAGTATCTCTGTGGAACAGTCCAATACCACTTCACCTGGTGCCTCTTTATTTGGGATACCACAGTGTCATCATAGCCCTGGCTTTTGTAATAACTTTGATTATTACAGTAGTCAGAAAACGAAATTTGCTGAAATGGGAAGGTTTCCTTTGATGGTGCACTTAAAGTAGTTTGCTCCCAGTCTTACTGCAGCTGGCTTTGTGGAGCCACTAAGTGTCCTGAGCTGTCTCACCTGCTGAACAGGCTATGAAACATGGCTTGATAAGACTACATGAAACCATAACTTGGAATACTTAAACATAACTGAAACTCTGCCCATACATGGTTGCTATTGTGTCAGGAGCTGAGAACTGAACCTTTTGATGGAGAACCAGATGTGAAGGTTTTATTTGCTTATCAACTCCGTGATTTGTGTGTGGTCAATCTTTTGTGCCAGGTGTTATCAGCATGAACTGGTTTTGACTGGATTTCTGTTGGATAAAAACCATTAGACAGATGTGCTTGCAGCCAAGTATTATCAAATGCTTGGAAAGATCTTAGGGTATGGGAATGACTTCAGTCCTGTGAACTTGTGCTTGTACTTTGAAAAGGCACCTCAGCATTTTCTGCACATTGCTGGGGAACAGAACCCTTGAAATGGTTGGAATCGTGCCTGTGAGTTCAGTACAGGTCTCCTCCTCTAAATAACATGCTTTATACTCTGGAAAAACTTAGCACTGTTGTAGTCAGCCTAGTGCATCACAAAACAAGTTCCTGTAAATTACAGAGTGTAAAAGCTGTAATTCCCCCTACTCCCCGTGGGCAAAGGGTAATTCATACATAACATTATTTTAATGGAATCTCCTGCTCTATTCCTTGGTGCAGAGGAAATAGGTAGAAAGTATCAAAGTATCTAAATATTTCTCCTAGGATATTCATATGGATGTTTAAGTTGATTTTTCATTTGATTTAACACAAATACTTTACAATCCCAGGGGAAATTATTTTACTTCATATTTTCAGTGTTCCTGTCTTTCAAAGACTAATTTGTTATATGCAGCTGTTCCAAGGTGGAGGTGAAAAAGGAATGAAAGGAGAAGAAAAAACTAAACTTCAGTAAGAGTTTCTCTTCAGTAAGAGAGAAAAAACCCAAAAACCCGTGAAGTATTGTAGGACTTAGCCAAGTCTTCTCTACTGCCCACTAGGCTAAGTTACAGCTGTTTTGCATGCTTGACTCATCTGGGAAACATTTGTATTTGAATAATTTTCACAGTATTTATAAATCCTTCTCAGAAAAAAATCCTATTTTTGTTGCCTATGTCAAAATACTATTTCATCGCAGCATCCTCAGCTCTGTACAATTTCAAATGAGAGCAGAGTCTAACTTAGTGAGGATATTACACAAATCTTTATCAGACTTTTTGGGGTGAGAGTTGTTGCCGTTAGGGATTACATCACTATTTTAGGCAAATTGTCCCAGATGTGCTGCTCATTACGAATATGAATCTTTTTAGAAGAATAGGAGAAGTTATTCTTTAGAAATCATAGTGAACTGACAGAAAATTATTATTTCTAAATGTAGATTTCATGTAACTGGCAGCTCCTGAGGTGGAGTAAAGCAGAGAAATTAAAGGAAAAAGTCCCATTTTAGTAGGCAGGAAGAAGCTGAACAGTAAATCACTTATTGCTCTCACTGCAGCTTGGGCTGAAGACCTTGCCTTTTCTCAGTGGAGGGGGGAAAAATGTGTTTTAAAAAGGTTTCATTTATCTTTTTATTTCACTAATTGGAATTTGTCTAATGCATACGCCTAATCAGGTTTTGTAAGGATAAAGCTGAACAGATGCTTAAGAAATGAGAATTTTCTCTGCATGACAGTGAAAGACAGTCCTTAAAATCACTGGTATGTATGAATGGTTTTGTTGGAGTTGAAATGTTGTGCAAGGGTATTAAAATTCAGAGGACTGTAAATGCAAGAACCTAATTCATTCAAGCCCTGCTATGGCTTGCAGTATTGTGCTTACAAGCAAATTTTCCTTTCTTAACATTTACCATCTGTTAGAAATGACCCGAGAAGCCATAATTCGATGTATGCAAATTCATAAATAAAGCACAAGACTCCCAAATCTGAACATAAATATCCTTCTTAATTATGCACCAAGAAGAGCTGTTCTTCACGGAGATCCTTCAGTGACTATGCCGTGACTGTCCAGACTCTTGTTTATACCAAAATCATAGTGAACGCTGATGACTTCTAGTTAACAAAAACAACTCTTGTTTTCCAGATAATTATCTTACTCTAGTTACAGATCTTATGAGAGTAACAGCTTCCACAAACAGTGAGCACAACTAGTCCTTTCTAAAGAGCATAAGGCTTTTCTGATGAAGGACCATGTTAAATAGTCTTTTGTGTTAGGAAGAGAAGCCATACAGAAATAGAAATCTTTGCTGTTACTGTTTTTATATTCTCACAGCTGTATTCCTAGAAAACATTTGTACTTCCATGTATTTCAGAGTTAGCCGTGTGATAGTTCAGATAAAATATTTCATGGAATGTATTTTAGTTGCTTGTTTACAGGCACATGCACTCAATATGTCTGGTCAGAGTTTTTTAAATATGGAAAATTTTTCCTTATTTTTTTCCCAGTGTTTTGACCAGCTTGAGATAGTAGTTAAGCTTTTGGTGGATTGGAACAGAAAATAAGTAATTAAAACGTGTATACTATAGAAACATAGGACAGCAGAGAAGAATGTGTAAGATCTGCAAAAGTTATGGTTTGTGGGTGGAAAGGGAGAGTGGGAGGGAAGGGGGAAAAAAAGAAGAAAAAAAGGACAGATTTATCATGTGAAACATTAAGAGAATAAATAAATAATAACTACATTACTAACATTAAGAGAAGAAATAAATAATATATTCTGTCTGCATAAGTTATGTGATTCAAAGTTATGTGATTCATTGTGATTCTTTTGGCTATACATAATAATACTTCGCTATCTTTCCTGAGTAGGTACAACACATAAATGCTAATTCTAACTTTGACATGGCTTTAATAAAAACAAAATTAAATCCAGCCTTTTTGACAACATTTGGTTTTGGAATCCTGGGAAGATGAATTCCATGGGCTAAAATCATATTTTGAGAAGCAATGTGACCAAAATGAGTGAGGTGCCTTAGTACCACTGAATGTTTGTAACCTTCAGTACCGAGACATCTGGCCCTCATTACGCACAGGGCAATTAGCATAACTTGTTATTAGTGAAATCAGTGATGCCTGGGAGATTTACAGGGGTGTTTAACACGTTTCAGAATCTGAGCATTCAATGTCATTTATCCTTAAGGTACTTGAAGAGTAATGAAGAAATTAGTGCACTGTGTGGAGCTACACTTCTTTTGTACATTCTACATTTACAGCTATTAATTCCAGCTGAATTCCTGTCAGCAGATATAAAAGCAGATCTATCAGATAGCAAAAGAAATACCTCTGCAGCTATTTCAATTATGATATAGAACTCAGAGGATAATAGCCTTGATGTATTTCCTGCTTAATGAAGTAACATTCCTGTCAGATGGGTAATTGCGGCAGCAGGGCTCTGTTCAAAGAGATTTCTTCTATCTGCTCTCATTCCGCTCTCACTGCTGTGATACCTCACCTTCTTGAAGTTTAGGATGCTACTTTCCTTTTGTGAGCTGCAGCCTTAATGAGGGCAATTGCTCTGTGTTGGCCAGCACTGATTATTGGCAACAGGTCCTATATTGCAAGTATGCTCTGTGTGATCCCCACTGAAGACAATGGGGCTGTAGGCAGAGAGTTTGTTGAAAAGCACTCACAGTTAAATGAAGAGACTGATCTTGCATATAGTGAGATTAAAGACAGAATCTCCACTGTATTTGGTGGAAGCAGGGCAGGAAAGTGTCAGTGGCATAAAATATATCTTAAACCGTGAATCTGAGGTTCTGAGAGCACTGGCCCAGCAGAATTTCTCTGTGTTTGTACTTGTACAAATAAATATCATTATTGCCAAGTGTGTAACAGGAGCCCTCCTACTAGCAAAGTTCAGTGACCCCTCCACTGGGGAACTGATATGGTTCCTCATTAGTTGAAGCTGAAATGAGAACCAGCATAAAGTAAGAGAACAGATTTTCGAAAAAGAAAACCCAAAAAACCAAACAAAAACCCAAATTTATGCCAATATTCCTACTTTTGTCAGTCTTCTGCTATCAGCTTGCAAGCTGCATCAGACCTCTGGTCTGAACTGAGTCCCCACACTGATGATCATGGGAGCTATGAAGAAAAATGGTGGCCAACATGAGCCATGGGTCTACAAAGGAACTGAGAAGCAGAGAAACGTGGATTTTGATCTTTCCCTGATTTTTCTGGTTGCTTCTATTAGCCTGTGAGCAACTAACATGGTTTAGTTAGAGAATTGCTACTGACCCATATTACTACCTTTGTAATGAAAGCAACTGTGCAGGTGAATGCTTAGGTGAATGCACACAGACGAATATTAAGAAAGAATTGGGGTTTTTTGTAAATCAGAGTGATTTCCTATCAGCTTCCATAATGAAGTAAATGTGGGTGCCAGAGACCTGTAAACACCTGTGGGTTATAGTCTGCACTCGTGTTAAAATATCATGATTAAACCAGCTGAGCAGAGAATGTCTATATTCTTTGAGCACCTACATATATATCTATTTACATATCTATATAGGTGATAAAGCACAGGGAACAGATTGCAAACATTATGCATTGCTGTCAGGCCTGGAAATCACATTACGCTTTAGCTGATGTGGCTTGCACACTTTCATCTTACACTCTTTCCCAGTATGTTCAGGGCAGCCACATCTAAACACTTGAGGCAAACACTGGCAGAATTTATTGAGCTGCATCAGCTTCCTAATAAAGATATTTCTATAGAATATTTCCAATTGGATGTTAGAAATATAGAGGTCATTGGCATTTACATAAGCAAATCACATTCTTTCAACAGACAGGCGAGGGTTAACCTTTTTTGTGCAGTTAGATTCAATCCAGTGAAGATTTCGCTCAGAACAGAGGAGAAAATTGAAGTGCATTCCAAGAAAATGGGTTCCTTTCTTTTCCTTTTTTTTAAATTCAAATTGGTTCATACTTGTAGAATATGATGTTATAGCCAATTCCAATGACCTTTAATGCCATGAGGAGCTTTGTTTGATTACACATCTAAAGAGAAAATGCCAATTTCCCTTTGATTCAATTGCTCGCTGCAATAATACTTGGGCTTGTGAATCATGAGCTGGATCTCTGCAATTTACCATGGTTTTAGTAATTTCACTGATGACGAGGACAATGTGTTCTACTATTTGAAGAAAGAAAACCACTATGTGCTTTAATGCTGTGTGCATTTTAGATGATGTAGGGACCTGAGCTCATTTTTCCTCCAGGACCATCTGCCACAATACACATCTCCACAGCAGCACTAGTTCTCTGGAATCAGGAGGCTTGTCCTAGTGGAACCTGTGTTTTCCACAGAAATAGGCATCATGGCAATGTGAAAGAGTGATTTTCCTCCTTTTCTGGGCCTTTTCCTATTAGCCTCACAAGAAAAAACAGAAGTCTGGTCACTGCAGAATATAAACAAAAGTAAGGAACCTGTGTTTAAATGATCCTTAAAGAAACTGTGATTAGTAAACATGAATTTTCAGGATCAAAATACATACTATAGAATGTCATTAAGAGAGACTGGATAGCAAAAACAACAATAACAAAAAGGCCATAAACGCACAAGTAATTCAGTTTTCTCTTCATCTGCCCCTTGTTTAATTCTGTCAATCATTGTGTGCTCTATATTTCCATTTCAATGCATTATTTAATGTATAAAGGGAGTTTGTGGGAAGGGAGGAAGATAATTAGATTTGGACAGACATTAGAGTTTCTGTAAACATCTGGTTCTGTTTAAGAGGGTTTTTAAAGCATTTAATATGAGATGCTATTAGAAGGTAGCAAATGAATGCTAAGTGTTCTCACTGTGTAAGTGTAATTTTGTCCTCCTGGAAGTTTGCATACAAGTGAACTTGAGTCAAGTTTGTACATAGGTTTTGCAAAGACAACCTTGCATTATCTAGTGTGAGTGAGAGAGATTTGCAAGAACAACAGTTAAAGTCATTAAAGACCTCACTGAAAAAGAGGTTAAAAAGATGACAAAGCTCAACTGGATACATTTCAACCAGCTGGATTTCAGTAACTGAATGAATGTAGTTGAACAAGTAGTTAGAGATGAAAAGAGTGTAGAGAATAAAAATGGAGACAATGAAAAATTCATGTCACAATGGTCTCATCTTTTCTCATTTGGACAGGACTCAGTAGATAACTTGGAGGATTGCCTGTGTCTTTGATATTCTCATATTAAGTGATATGCTCGTATGATAACAATGAAGAGCATGTTTTTAGCACAATTCATTATTAATAGCATGTTTTTTATTGTCTTGAAACACTTCAATCACATTTTTTATCCAGTAAAAAGAAATGCTCCAAAAGATATAAATAGGATTAGTGTCACATCTGCAAGGAAATGCACTTGATTTAGAGATTATATTGAGTAATTGCAAGTTTAAAAGTGTTCATTCAGAGAGGAAATAACATAGTCCAAGAATGAAAATGATGCTTTTGGACCCTACTGCCCAGGCCTTCCTATTTTGCAGGTCAGCTGCTGTTGATGCATGCTGAGCAGGCTGTAGTCAAGACTGTCCTTCCTATAAGGGTTATCCTTGGGTCAGGTTTTCATTTTAGAACAGAAACTCTAAATATATCAAAATAGACTAAAGACAACCAAATTCCTCTCATTTTCAAAGCAAGGACCTCAAAAAGGTACCTGAGGCCTGAATAAGCATTTTGAGACAACTTCAGGTATGCGAAGTGTAGATAACATCTGGTACAAATCTGAACAAAGCTCTGAAAGGGGTTGAGCTTAGAGAGGGGACGTTTTAAAATCTATTTCACCCTTAGGACTCCTGTTAGCTTGCTGCTTGCTTTTTCTGAAGAATCTCCCCTCAGACTTGCTGGTTTGTGCCTCTGCCTTATATTTCATGTATCTGGTAGAGTTCAACCCAGATCAAAGGACAGGATTGCAAACAAAGCAGATTTGTTTAACATTAATTTTTAATCAGCCACTGTAAATAAGATTGTTTGTGGAAAGAATACTCAGAAAAAATGTTTAGATTTTTCTTCAAGTTTAGATGCACCTTCACCCTTTCTCTAAATGGCCTACCAGTCTTTTCTTCCTCTTTCACACAGACTTTCTGACACAGTTGCTTCTTTGATCAATTCTCATCCTCCCGAGGTGTTTCATTTATAATTAATTGATATCTAAAAGTGGCCTAAATGAAGGTCCAGCTTTTGGATTTATTTATGCTGGTGAAATTGCACTTCAGGAATAAACAGCTGCTTCCTGCTTAGCTAGATGGGAAATGTAGGGCTAGGGTTTTACTGCTGAAGTACAGTCTTGGTCATATGTACTTAGCACTTCCTCATCTATTTTAATTCAGGTTTTTTTTTCGTGGTTACTCAAAACCTGAAGTGCCAAATCATGACTTCGTCACACAATCCAGTAATTTGGCAAGAAAACACTGCAACAGCTGTTAGAATTCTGAGCTGAAAAAAACTCACAAAATCAAAGAACAATGCTAAAAGACAAAAGAGAGCTTGTATTCCAAGCCTCAAAATGTAGATACATCACAACTGTCTTCTCTTAACAAGGACATCCTGTGTTTTCAGAGTGCTTGCACAATACAGCAACACCATCTTTCACTGGGGAGAAAAAGGATTCTGTATGCCACTGGTACTGAGAGCCCTGAAAGCAATACATTTATAACACAAGAAACATTTGATAAGATAAATGACCTAGCTTGGTCTATTTAAATTTTGCAATCATGAATAGTGGGAACAGCATTTTTTTACATTTAGAGGTAGGGCCAGAGGGAGAACACAGAACAGTTTGCCTAATTCATAACATGACAGATTTTGGACCCAGTTGGGCTCACAATGATAAATCTTCCAGGGACAGTTTAAGATATGTCTCTGTTCTCCACCTCACCTTCTAATGGAGGTTACTGAACTTGAAGCAGGAAAAGTGGGATGAGGATCATGTGTCTTAACTCCCAGTGCAAAACAAATTTCATGGTCTGGAAGGCAGAGATTCAGCCACGTAGTCCCTTCTGCTGCCTTTGCACTGGGAACAGTAATGGTCATGAGCTCAGAAATGGTAGTCAGGAGCAGTGCCTTCTTAAATCAGCTCAGGAAGTTATGGTAAATTCAAGGGCATTGAAACTTCCTCTGGGGGCAGTATATTTTACTTGAGTCACCTATTATACATGCTGTGAGGATGGTGAATACATGGAATAAAAAAAGTGGAGTAAGAGGAGAGCTGAACATAAACTTCTGCCCATCCCCATCCAGTGCTCCTGACTGACACCACTCTTGTGCTGGGTGTAATGAGATGGTATGGTGCAGCACCTGTCTCAAAAATGCCACCCACCCAGGTAAGGAACTTGCATGACACCATCTTGATTTATTAAGCCAGTAGTAAGTTACTACTTTTATTGTGAGACACTGGGTACCTACCACCCAAGAAATTAATGTGTTTCTCTCTCCTTTCCTGAAAATGGCCTGAAGACCAAGCACTATGCAAAGAATCACTTTTCCCACCACTAATTTGTGTAAAGGTCATTTGGAATAAACTGTTTCAATGTCTTGACACTCCAATTATCTGCTAAGTTCTCCCTTAACATAAAGAGCTTAAATAGAGAGAAAATTTTGCTTTCATTACATGAAATCAAATGTTTTATGATACTGCTTTGAATACAACTAGTGAGAGGAGCAGAGAGTAAAATCAACCTAAAAGCAATGGCTTCATTTAAGTGCAGTTTCATCTCAGCTTTCTAGGGTTTCTCTTCTTTCCACTTCAAAAGAAACACCAAAAAAAAAAAAAAAAAAAA